>JAMKQA010003557.1:0-16730 GCA_024699735.1 Posidonia australis
GTCATTTGACCATTTAGGTGCTCTAGTATTTAAGTAGGCTAAGGCACAGATTATGTAACCTTTTTGTCATTTGTGTAACCCTAATTTTGACTCCCATTGAATAGAGAGAACACCTCCCTCTTCTCTCCAGATCTAGAGTTTCATGTGAGGTTCATCTCTGGAGGATTGGATGCTTGGCTTTGGGCATTGTATTTGATTTCTTCTTCTCCACTCGGCACAACACATCGCATTTTACTTATGTTCATGATATATGGCATTATTCATCGCATGGTTACATGTTTCATCTACATTCTAGGTCCATGGCAGTTGCATCTCGCACATCACCATTCACTTACCATTTAATATTTCACATGCCTCGTAACATTTTTTCATCATACATAATATGCACCATTTATTCACTTGACACTCTCCATTTTATTACACCCATCATTGCATTTCTATATTATTTGTCTTTACATTATCTATCATGCATGCCACTTACCCATTCACCATTTCATGTCATTCTTATGTCATTTTAAATCCATTGCATCTTATTTATGTTCTTGACACATATCATCATCCATCATGCATGCCACTTACCCATTCATCATTTCATGTCATTCTTATGTCATTTTAAATCCATTACGTCTTATTTATGCTCTTGATCCATATCATCATCCATCATGCATGTCATTTGCTCATTTATCATTTCATGTTATTTTCATGTTGTTTCAAATCCACAACATCTTACTTGTGTCTATGGTGCATGCCATCATGCATGATACATCTCATTCATTCATTTAACACTTTGTTACGCAACACTTGCATTATTATGTTTTTTCTTATCATTTATCTTTGCACCACTTATCATTTTCTTGTCTATCATTTCATGTTTCATCATTCATATAACTTGGTGTCATGTCATGCATCATGCTTAAATAGACATATCATGTATCATGGCATTCATGCATCGCATTTAGGGCGATGATGATTACTACATCGTGTCTGTGACCATGTCAACTGGGGAAACCATGATTCGATGCAATCGGGACTGCATGGAGACCAGTAGGGCTACGACGAATTCAGTGAATCTGTGGACAGGGAGACGACTCGAAAACACTTATGAGAAGCGAAATAAAGATAAAACATGGAGCCACCACCTAGTCTATTAAAGAACGGGAAGACGAGGAAAACCGCATCGAAAACCAAAACTCAAAACAGGATGTAAAATAAAAGATGACTCATGCCAAATGGATGTGACATATGGATCATTGCGTACCAAAGAAAGGGTAAGGAATCCTATTACGTGCAGAGAAGGTGTTAGGCACCCCCATACACCCGATGAATCGGTCTTTCTCAGAATTATCGCGCGCATGCATGGCTATGTGGGTGCTGGAACGCCGGTTAATGTGTGGCTATATGGGTAATGCATGAAGACTAAAACAAAGTGATTGACATGTTGTATCATGTTAAAATAAAAGCGAAATCAAGCTAGAAGGCATAAAACGATGCAAGAGATGGGAGCATGATGGGGGCAAGCGCTAGGCCATGCTAGGTCTGGTCCCTGGGGGAAATGCGCATATGTGCCGTGCCACATGTATGCGCAAATAATACGTGCCCCCTGGGGCGTGCCTTAGCAACTTGCTATCATGGCCAATCCAGGGCGCGTAGGGGTATGACACCATGGCTAATGGGATGATAGACATCATGAGCCGAGGATGGGGCCATGCATGATCTAAAATCATAATGGAAGGAGAGAGAACACTTGCATAAAAATCTCAAGCGAATAAATAACGAATACCAACGGATAATAAATCTAGAGACATGTCAATAAAGCCAAACATACGAGAAGAAAACCAAATGGAGGAACATGTGATCATGAGTTGGTCAGATCTGGCGTCGTTGTGCCCCTGAGCGATACGCGCATGTGGGACACGCTATCGAGGCGTGCATTTGGAACAGAGTCTAGACCTGATGAGATGATCATCTCTTCCCCAAGTAATGCATGCAATGCCATGGTTACGTAAACATCTAGAGGGCTAAAAAACATATAGGGCAAGGTAAAACTTCAAGAAAAACGGAATGGGACAGGACACGGCCTCCCCCTTCTCCTGTCGTCGGCGTTACCATTTGTCAGAGTCCTGCTAGCCCTGGAGAAGGTTAGGGGCTCAAATGAAGCTTTGGGGTGGTAGGAACATCGAATAGGAGGAGGATAAAGTGCCTTGGAACGGCCTCGCTCAGCGCTCAATGGCCAGAGGCCTCACGTCGGCGATGACCGTCCGTCGACGGGAGGAGTGGTGGATACAGTGAATCAAAGGCTAAAACGCGTGGGAAAGGAAATGGGAAGGTCAAACCAAGGCAAACAAGTGATGTACCAAGTAAAGTGTAATGCCCCGATCCCGAGCATGCTACCAAGATTACAGTATCATAAGCAAAATTACACTATGTACAACAACAATTAAATAACTGTAACTAAGGCTCACTTCTAGGAAAGAATGTGCGGCTAGAAGCTCCTAGTCCAGCACTGAAACTCAATTGCACTTGACCTGTACCTGAAAACCAACCAAAGCACGCGTGAGTGACATCTAAGTCACCCGTACGCGTCCTAAACACGTAGCAACAAAATTCGGCACAAGCGATAAAAATACAACTTTTAATTTATAAAACTTGGTTTTCTTTTGAAAATCCAATTTTAAAACATCATTTTCTCTTTCTTTGAAATCACTTGGGAATCTGATTCCAAAACCATACTCTTTTCAAAACTCACATTTCCTTTTCTTTTAAAAATATTTGGAAATTTGTTTCCAAAACCATATTCTTTCCCAAAAACTCATCTTTTCTTTCTCTTTTATACATTTTCAAAACCTTTCTCATATTCTGAGAAATTCACATTCTTGGTTAGATTCAGCCTAAAACACAACACCTCTTGGGGCTCAAAAACCAAAACCACAGCATTGGCTGGTAACTAGTTAAAACACAATTCCTATTTTATTCTAAGATTTTAGGACTATTCATAAGTCCAATCCTAACCAAACCACATCTCTTTTATTTTCACAAAACCACACACATTTTGTATTCTTTTTCACTTTTCTTTATTGATGTTACCTTGATCAAGGGTAACTAGGCACGCAAGCAGTAGATGAGGACACTATTACCCCTACCTTTCTGCACTACCGTGGTGAAGTTCCCCGTGTGGGAGGACACTGCCCCGGTCAGTCGACCTCAATTTCTTTTCATATATGTACGGGGATACGTCTTTATCTGACGTCTCATCGGTGACCCGAACACTTGGTTCATATACTAGGTTTAGCCTATACCGTCAATGACCCAAACACCTAGGCTTCATATTCCTAGGCCTAGCCTAGACCGTCACGAGCTCAGTGACTCAAACACCCAAGCCCACATACCCAAGCTCAGCCTACACTATCTCAAGCTTGGCAACCATAGTTGTATTTGACAATTTGTTTCATTGGAGTCTTATACTCCTACTACATTGTCGACACCAACCCCCGTGGTTCCTCAACACATTATTAGTGTTTCATTTTCAAAACTCTTAAGTTTCCCTTTTCAAAACCATTTCCATTCATCTTTTCGTTGCAGGAATTTGTTCCAAGCAACACATGACCCTCTATTGTGGTCCAAGCTCAAATTTATTTAAAACCATGCTTTAAAACCATAAATTGAGTCTCATGCCCAAAATCACACATTTAATCACTTTTATTCCTTTTTAGGGTTTCAAACCCAAAACCATTCCCAAATTTACTTATTTGGGTTCCATATTTCTTCATGACATCTGCATGGGGAAAACACCATAAACATAAGCTCATTATTTGTTTAAATTCATTACATTTCCATTTTTTCCTATTCACATTAATTTATCAGGGCTAAGGCAAAATCGGTAGACCGAAAACCAAGTTTGGTATACCGAAAATCCCTGGTTCGGTATACCGAAACTCCCTATTTCAGTCAACCAGGTGATTTCGGTCTACTGAAACCAAGTATTCTGGCTTAATCTAACAGGAATTCAGTATGCCGAACCCAGTTCGACATGTCGAATTGTCCGTGTCCAGAACACCTCCCCTGTTTCAGCCTACACATTTCACTGAAATTGGGAGCCTCCGGTGGACCCCTCAAACAAGCATCATAAAACATGAGTAAATCACGGGGTGTTGACCCTTGAGTCTACTTCAAAACCCTTCAAACCATTCATAAATCCATTCATCATACAATCCGCACAAAAATCACAAAGGGGTGAAGCTCGTATGTAACTATTGTAGCATACATCCCAAAAACTTGCATAAATCACCCAAATTTCATCCTAACCGCATGAAATGATATCTACAAATTCATGCTATCCAACACATTTCCATCCATTCTACTATTTTTTTACGATTTTACATGCATTTATTCTCCTTTTCATGTATTTCATACGTTATTGTAAACAAAGAGGAAAGAGGAGGAAAGGGGGATGCGTACCTCAATAGACGAGCTCTCCCAATTCTAGCAAGCCTCTCCTCCCACGAAGACTCCCGGTCTCCAGCAACGCACCCCTCTCAATGCCTCTAGTTCCTTCCTCGCACGCACAACTTCCCCTCTCAGTCTCTCGGGCACTCCTCTTCATGCCGTCCCCCAGCATCTCTTATACCTCTCCACCCGGCCACCTCCACGAATCTTGTCAACTGCCACCCCACCATGTCGGAGACGGAGAGGACGGGATGGACACGGGTTGGCTGTGCAAACATGGGTGGCACAGGGAGCAAGAAAGGAGTGGAAGAAGGTGGTGGCTCGTGAGGGAGAGAGGAAGGGAAGAAAGAAGAGGAAAAAGATGGGCACGCAAACTAAGAACTATGTGCATCCTCAAACTGAACTCCACATTGATTCCATAACACAAACAGGTGCACAGAAAGCCAACCAAATCCTCACACATCTAAGAAACAACAGATTATCTATTAATAAATCATTTATATAATATTACAATTAATTACATAGTTTATAATTAAAAATGGATAATCAGGCCTAGGTGTCACATAAAGAGAGAGAGAGGAATGTACATGTATTGGACGTGTGTGTCTCCTGAAGTCAACGGTGAAAGCTTCGTCAAGGAGCTTGGATGTCGGTTGCGGTGGCTGATGGCAGTTGTGGTGGCTGAGGGTGGCTCAAGGGGGCTCGAAAGATAGTTGGGGTGTTCCCAAGAAGCCAAAGAGAGGAAGGCCGCCGGTGGTTAGGGAGATGGGTGTTCGGGTTGTCTCTGGTCTTCGACCTCCCTTGCATGCACTAGGTCTAGAAAAACTCCTCTCCGCTCGCTCACAACTCCAAGGGTCTCATTGCCACGAGGGAAGGTCTGGGTTTTGGCTGTTGTCCCCACGTGGTAGGTGGCTGGTGGCGTGACGAGGTGGCTGGACTGACAAGAGGTTGCAGGTGGCTCGCTAGACTGCCACAGGCTTTGTGTGATGATGAGAGCAGTGCAAGGCATAGGTGGTTGGTGGTAGGGTGTGGGAAGGTTGGAGATGTCAGGCATGTCAGGCGGCAAGTTGGTGTTGCGTGTGCAGCGCCGCTTGTATGAGGTACGAGGTCGTACGATGAAAGCAATTGGCCAACGGCACATGCCTGTCTGCCCTAGCCCTTACGTGCACTTGGGCCACGCTATCGGGCCGCACATGTCATTGGGCCAGAGCACACGAGTTGTACATTAGGAGTTAGGCTTGATGGATGGTGTTTGCTATGGGGTAATTAATGGCTCTGGGGTGGTTTAGGTTTACGAGATTGGTTTGGGGAGATGGGATAGAACCGAGTTCGCTATCCAGTAGCACTCTCTGCTAGGTCTAGCTGCCAACATTGGTCAGAAACCAAGGTATCTATAGATGCCCCTCCCTAAGCGAGGTCAAGGGAATCGAGACCGCTGTTGAAGGTTGAGAGAAGACAACCCGTCCCAATCAACGGGAAAGAAACATTGCTATTGGCCATGAGTCGCTTATCCGGTAGATGCACTGAAGGTTGCAGCTCACGTGCCGAGGTGCAGATGCTAATGCGGGTATCGTCTCTTTGGAGTGCCTAACTGATTACGTGCCGAAACCAGGCGGGTATACGCATGGTTTAGAGCGATGTTGATACGGATGCAAGTGTTGCTAATGCTAGAATGCTAATGAATGATAATTATTGTCGATGCACGAGGTGCTGAAGATAAGAAGCATGTTTGACTATGATGGCTATGTCGTGTAGTGGATGCAAGTTGATATATGCAGATATGATTAAATGCTATGATGCTTGATGAGTTGACGGACTCATCGCCGGATAGTTTTGGTTATCAGCCTAAGGGGAGAAGGGGTATGGCAAGGCTGACGGGCTTGCCGACCAAAAAGTGACTGGTGACAAAAGTCATCTGGGTAATTTAGGGTACTGGCCCGAAACCTAGACCTTGCTCGCTTGGGCCAGAGTCTAGGAGAGTGATATGACAAGATATCAGACTTGTCGGGCCAACAAAAGAAAGATTTGGGCTCCGTTAGTCTAAAGCAAAAGCCTAGAGGGAGATAGGATAGAATCTAGTCGGTGTACAAATAGATTAGCTAGGAGCTGACAGGGTAGAGCCTAGTCGCTGTCGATGTACAGACAGATTGGCTAGGAGCTGATAGGATAGAACCTAGTCACTGTCGGTGTACAGACAGATCGACTAGGAGCCAACAGGATAGAACCTAGTCACTGTTGGTGTGCAGACAGATCGACTAGCAGCTGACAGAATAGAACCGAGTCACTGTCGATGTACAAAAAGATCGACTAGGAGCTGACAGGATAGAACCTAATCGCTATCGGAGTACAGACAAATCGGTTAGGAGCTGACATAATAGAACCTAATCATTGTCGATGTACGGACAGATCGACTAGGAGTTGACAGGATAGAACTTAGTCACTATCAATGTATGGATAGATCGACTAGGAGCTGACAAAATAGAACCTAGTCACTGTCGGTGTACAGACAGATCGGCTAGGAGTTGATAGGATAGAACCTAGTTGCTATCGATGTACGGACAGATCGACTAGGAGTTGACAGGATAGAACCTAGTCACTGTCAATGTACAGACGATCGACTAAGAGTTGACAGGATAGAACCTAATCGCTGTCGATGTACAGACAGATCGACTAGGAGTAGACAAGATAGAACCTAGTCATTGCCGATGTACAGACAGATCGGCTAGGAGCTGATAGGATAAAACCTAGTTGCTGTCGGTGTACAGACAGATCCGTTAGGAGTTGACAGAATAGAACCTAATTGCTGTCGATGTACAAACAGAATGGCTAGGAGTTGACAGGATAGAACCTAGTTGTTGTTGATGTACAGATAGATCGGCTAGGAGCTGATAGGATAAAACCTAGTCGCTACCAGTGTACAGATAGATCGGTTAGGAACTGACAGAATAGAACCTAGTCGCTATCGGTGTACAGACTAATCAACTAGGAGTTGATAGAAATGGGAGAGTTGACAAGATATCGCACTTATCAGGCCGACAAAGAAAGGGGAGAGTTGACAAGATATCGATCTTGTCGGATCGACAAAGAAAGGAGAGAGCTGACAAGATATCGAACTTATCGAGTCGACAAAGAGAGGGAAAGGTTCAAGCTGATGAGGGCAATTGTTGCTGTTGATCCATTGATGTCTCCTTTTGAGTTCTCACTGAGTCTTTTGGCATGGGAGGGGTAAATCTATAATTTCGCTCAACCATACTGAATTCTGTCTATAGTTAATCCTACTCCAAAGGATGTCTTTGCAAACTATTACAAGGTGTGTGGGAGCCCTCGATAGGAGGATGGGGCATGAGATGCTTTTGCACGATGGTGGGGGCATAATTGTAATTTTTCCAATTGAGGTAGAATCTACTGCAGGCTAGCCCCATGGATCTAGAGTGATTTTGAGCTCGACATAGGGTTAAGCAGTGTTTGGCGGGCCTTAGTCAACTGTCGGAGTGCCATCAACCTCGGGTTGCTCAAAAGGGGCATTATGGTAATTTTATCCTGAATTGTTGAGTTCCAGGTATTCTTGAGCATAGACTGAATTCTGGTGCAAGGGGCATTCCTGATCCCTTATGGGGAGGCCAAGTCCAACAAGCAACCTATCTTGGTGATGGCCGAGGATCTTCTTGCAATCTAGAAAATAATGGGGGCTTTTCTACAAAATTTCTCAAGCTGCTCTTTGAGCCTAACTGCCATTTTGTGACTAATGCTTATGTCTTGGCCAAACTCTTGAGGGACTTCTCCTTACTCCTGACTACGAAACTGGCGTCCTAGTCTGTTCAAAAGTTTCAGGGGCCTCTCTGTAAAATTCCTAATTCAAGGTACTTAGGGACTTTCCAAGGCAAAGGAGTTCATATGAGCTATTTGATGCTGACTCGAGTTCTTCAGACCTATTTCGGGGACGAAGGCTTGTCAAGAGAATAATTTCTGGTACCTGAACAAGGTAAATGACGTATGTGCAATTTCTAGAAATTATTGCAAAATTCTACAAAACTGATCACCAACCACGGAAACTTTGTTTGGAGTTCTCTCGACGCTGCGTGGACATTCCTAGCCTTCTTTGGCCGTCGGAGAGATGATTTTACATTTTTTTACTGGGTAAATTGCACTTTGGTCCAAAAGTTTGCAAAAATTACCTAAGGGCTATAATAAATTTTCCAAAACACGTGGGACCCACTAACAGTTATTCCTGTTGAGCCTGATGCATGACTGTTGGTTTCCTTCATCCTTCTTCATGTAAAAACAAGTCTCCTCATGCTTCTTCATATAAGATTAAGTCTAAAGGATGCAAACCTACCATTTTAAACCCAAACAACCCCAAAAACGAGTCACCCCTTCCTCTCCTGCTCGTGCCCTCTCGTCTCCCTTATCTCCTTCTTCCTCCGTGTATGCTAGCATCTTGTGGTGGTGCGGTCGTGGGCAGAGTGGCATAGGCAATGTCAAAGTGAGTAGCTCGGGGACTCCGACGGACTAGTGCGGGCGTGACACCGGTGCATGGGGCGAGGGTGCAGCAACTCTTCCGTGCCATGGAGACGTGCGCCATTGATGCGAAGTCATCGACGACATGGTACTCCTCTCCCTTCTTCTTTGGTTTCTTCTTTTGCGTATTTTGTTTGCTTCGTTCTTTTCCTGCTTTGCACGGCTGTTCCTCGTCCTCTCACCGTCGGGCTCCCGGTGCTCTTCTATCGACTGGTGGACGGTCGACGGGTGCAGGCTGGTCGAATCACGGCGGCGGCTGGCCGGTTGTTAGGATGGCATGGTGGGTGGCCGGTCTCTGCGAGGAGGTCGGGCCCATCCCCTCTCCGGCAGGTCCTACGGGTTGAATGGTGGTCGGGGATCGCCGGACGATGGCTGCACCGGCGGTGCTCCCTGCATCAAGCTCGGGACTTGCTCAATTATTTCTTGAATAAACACTGTGAAAAGACCATCATATTTGCTTGGAAAAGCTTATCAATCGTGTTCCGATGACACTGAATGAAATTATGAAATGTCGCTGTGCTTGAACCATGTAGTGATTTGCCATAGTGTTCTGCTTGAATCATATCCTTGATTTTGTTCGAGTTGTGCCTTTGACCTCTGTTTGAGCAAATGTTGTGAGATGCCATAACATTTGTTGAGTAACAGTATGAAATGCATTTGACTTTGTGTTCGAACAAAACCCCAGATTTTGTTTGAATGTTGTGCCCTTGAATACAAATTCTGATTTTGCTTAACCATAGTTGTGCCTCTGTTTGAATACTGCCTCTCATTATTTAATGATTTGTGCTTTCTTGGTGCCAAGGCCCACCATAGCTCTATTTTGATAACCTCTTCTCTTAACCATGATCCTCCACTTGTAGTCTGATTCTGGTCTAGTTGATTCAATTGAGTAATGTTCTCTTAACCATGATCCTCCACTTGTAGTTTGATTCTGGTCTAGTTGATTCAATTGAGTAATTGGCAGGAATCCGGCAACTTCAGGAGTCGATTGCTGGACAAGGACCATATCTACAATCAGGATGATTTTGAGGTGACTTTTCCCTTCTTTTGCACAAATTTCCACTGATTACCTATATCATTTCTAACTCTACTGCTTCTTTGCTTTTCTAGGTTGGCAATATGAGGTGGGTCATGCGATGTCTGTGGATGCCAATACTGGAGTACTTTGAGCACCTCCCCGACTTTTTGAAGGAATTCTTCCTCCACTACACGCCTTTCGGGAGTCTGCTGCAATTCTGGGCCATCCACAGCCATTACGAGTTCTTTCAGCCACTCGCAGAGCAATGGAGGCACGACACCCATACCTTTCACTTCCCCTTCGGTGAGATGACTATCCTGCCAAAGCACTGGGCGCTACTGATAGACTTCTGTTTTAGGGAGGAGCCTGTTGTTGGAAAGACTACCTTGAGATTTGCCAAGGTTTCCCAACTTCTGGGTCGCGATCCTCCTCGGAAGACTCTATCAGCACACTACTTCTGCTATAGTTGGCTGTGGGAGTGGGACCTGTTTTGGTCGGATCCTGCGTTGGGCTCGAGGGAGGCCGAGTTCGTCCTCTACCACTTCCTATTGGAGCTCATGGGGTTCATTTTCTATGATACCTCTGGCTACTGTGTATCGACGGATTGGCTGATCTACTTCGTTGACTTGGAAAACCTAGACCAGTATGACTGGGGCAGTGTCAGTTATACTTATATGCTCTGTGGACTGGACAGTGTGGTGAAGAGCAACCAGCGGTCCCATGTTGGGTTGTCTCCACTGTTGACAGTAAGTTCCCATGTTGCCTCCTTTTGCTTGCATCATGAAGTTATATGTTCTAACTCTTGACTTGCTTGATTGCAATATTGGTGGATAGAGCAATGCTTGTAGGGCCACTATTTCTTCCACCTCCACCCTAGGTTACTTCCACTCCCTCAGTAGTGGTGCGAGCCAGATCACTACATGCCAGTGGGGGTGTAACACCCGTAAAATTCATTTTGTAATTATTTACATTTTATGAATTTTATTCCTGGACAGGTGTTAGAGGCACATTGTGTGGTTTTGTGCTTTTGGGCTTGGACCTCGTGGGTCGGCTTCTATTCGTGTGCCCTGTGTGTGGTTGGCACTGTGCATTGTGGCACTGTGCGTGTAGAGTCTAGGTGTGGCTTCGTGTGGGGCCCACGCTCATGGGTCGTTGGTTGTGGCTGGTGGTTGAGCGGAGTGGTTGGTTACTTGTGCGGTGTGTCGGTGGCTGAGACGTGTATGTGAGCACGCTCCCACCTACTGCGTGCGTAGGCTTTATAAGCCGCACCGCACTCCTCTACCGCTCATTGCCGTCTCCTCCTCCTTGGGCACATCTCCCTCCTCCCCCACCTTTCCTTTCTTTCCTCTACACTCTTCCTCCTTCACCCTCTTCTCCTTTTCCCCTTCTCCTTCCACTCGTCTCCCTTGTTTTTCCCCTGCATCACGCGTCGACAGAGAGAGAGGGAGGAAGTGAAGCGGAGGACTGTGGTGGCTCGTGGCGGTGTGTGGAGCTTGGGTGGAGCGTCCTTAGGGTCGTGGGGAGGCCGTGGTCGCTAGAATTCACCAGAGTCGACCGAAGATCGTCGGATGCTATTTTTAGGTACGTATCTCCACCTCATGTAATAGATGTTAGAAATATATTTTATTTTGATGATTACACTTGGACTAATGAATTTTTTGTATATTTTCATGAAAAAGAAAAGTTGAAGAAATTACTTGTTGTAAATGTATATGTAAAAACATACTTAGAAAAAGGTTGAAGAAATTACTTGAGTCATGTAAACTTTATGATATATTGTAAATGTATATGTAAAGTCATACTTGCCAAATTGGTTGTGAAATATATGAAGTATTAAAATCGACATACCGAAGGAAAATCGATATACCGATACAGGAAAAATAGGTATACAAAACGGAACTCCGAAATTAAAGATGAACAATCAAAAACAGCATACCGGAGAAAAATGACATACCGAAGCAGGAAAAATCGGCACAAGCAACAGAACTCCGAAAAAGGTTCTGGAGATAAAAACTGAAGATAATAAAAACTGAAGATAAAACGGCATACCGTACTAAAACGGTATACCGTATCAGGAGAATTCGACATACCGAAAGAATTTCGGCATACCGAACTGCCTGAGAGTTGTTGTTTGAAGAATGATGGGCCATGTACTATGAGAAATGTTCCTGGTGCCAAATGGATTGAAACCATCACTTGCTAGACCAATTTTAACAATACATGAATATGAGGCAAACTGTGAATATGCACTATCTAGCACTTTCCATGTTTCACTATCAGCAGGATGACGTAAAATACCATCTTTTACTTGATCATCATGATGCCATGTCATTAAGGATGCCACTTTCAACGACATAAATAACCTTTGCAAGCATGGTATAAGAGGAAAATGTCGTAAAACCTTTACTGACACCTTCTTAGACTTTTCTATATTAGACTGACCTTCCACAACTATATCCATTTCTTGCGGTTTCGATCGAAATGTATGACATCTATTACATTTTTCTTTACTTGCATTATTCTTGTAATATAACATGCAATCTTTAGGACATGCATCAATCTTGTTGTAATCAAGTTTCAATCTGGCAATGATCTTCTTAGCCTCATAAGAGGGCTTAGGTAAGTTTTCCTCATCTCATGGGATTGCCTTCCTTAAAGACGTAAGGAGCATACCGAAGGACTTGTTACTCCATTCATATAAGCATTTTATGTGATACAGTTCAACTAGAAACAGTAGCCTTGACGGTGAACCAATTCCTGTGTGCAATGGTTTCTCTACATCCTCAATTAATTTGAAAAACTTATCTGCATCTTCACTCATGGGTTCCTCAACAGGTACACCATCCTCCCCGTCGTCTATGTCATTGTCCATGGATTCCAATCCAAAAGCATCACACAACATCTCATGCATGCTATCATTGACTCTTTCAATACAAGTATTAGTTCTTAAGGACAAAATAGAAGGCATCTCACCATGTCTTATTCAAATACGATATCCAGATATAATTCCATTTATCATTAGATGCTCATACATAGGTTCTTTAATGAGGATGCTTCTATTGCCACACTTTGTGCATAGGCATGGTATATAACTAAGATTGAGTCTTTTATTGTTGACTAATGCAAATTCTAAGAATTCTTCAACTCCAGAAATATATGCTAGGTCAAATCTGTTGCCAATGTCCATCCATGACTTATCCGGAACAGAAGCCATCTATCAATACAAATTAAGAAATTCATAAAACTCTTAAGCATATGGTAGTTAAAGATAAAGAGCACTGCAAATTTGAGAGACATGGACCCAAAAAAAATTAATGAAACTAGTAGAGTGGATCTAAATGAGCATATTTCTTGGGGAATTCATTTCATGATGAATACTAAAAGGAGTAAAAGTTATTTTGCTTTGAAGTTAGATATGTCAAAGGCTATCGATAGAATTGAATGGCACCAAAGAAATCAAAAGGTTCATCGAAAGAACATGTTGCAGTTTTAAAAAAAGAAACAGCTTGTGCAAAATCAACAACCCTTTAGGCAAGTGTGCAACTTAAATTAACAGACTCACTCTAGGATTTCTGACCACAAAAGCTAATAATTATATTGCAATGTTAGTATAATAATACAATTAGTTGTGCAAGGAAACTATTTTCTTAGGAGTCAACCAATCGAAAGGTTAAAACCAAGGGAATATATAGCAGATTAGAAAGCTTAAATCAAATGCCCATGTATTTTATAACCTGCCTAAAAACTTCAAGAAATCAAAATATGCATGCAAGAACAAGATTAGTTTAGAGACATAGGGTTACATCCATAGTGCTAACTGGACAAGTTCAGATCAAACTTCAGGACTGCATGTTTATCTGATAAACATTGGGGGGACAATGTATCATGATAAGCATTAGGGTTTGCATGTTACGAGTTTATCTGATAAAAGAGACAAGGGTATCCAGTAATCCACTATGAGGACACCTTGAGTTTCTACCAAAAGAAGGATTCCACTACTCTTTTCTTCTCAAGTCCTTCCTTCCATTATTCTTTTGGTTTGGTTTGTTTTCTGTGTGGTATTAGAGCTATTTTTTTTTACTCTACCAGTATGCAAAAAGAACTAATTCTGGAAGTGCTAGTAGAGATATCAGGCTCGAGGATTCTCACAGGTAGGTTGCTTTTTGACACTTCATTCACAAGTTTTTAAGTAGTCTCTCTAGCAGCTTGTCTTTTTTTCCCCCTTGTATTCCTTGACTAGAACAATAGAAAATGACAAGATCTTCATTGAGCAAATTCCACCACGAGGCTGCCCTCCTTTATGTCGGAATTTTCTTTTCAGGTGTATGTCATAGAAAAGGAAGTATGAGGAATCTTAATGGAATTTTCTTCAGAGAATATATCCCATGTATTTAATAGGTTTTTATTGTTTTTTCTCCACTTTACACAGACGTCTTCTTAAAACATTAAAATTTGAAAAAAATTCAACTCTATAAAAGCTATATCATTTTGCATCTATAAATAGAAGAGTCCAAACATGATCAACATTCATGTATGTTAGTAACAAATCATTAAAAAAAAAAAGTTACCTATAAGAGGACAAATGGCACGATATCACCGACTTCAAGGAACACCAGTGATCCTGAAGGAAGAAAAGGAGGGTGTCGGCGAGAACAGGAGGAGGAGGGAGCGGCCGATCACGTCAAGGACTTAGGCGTCATCGTTGGAGGGCTCGAGCGGAAGAACGAGAATAGGGAAAGAGGTGAGGCAGGAGAAGAGGTTTAATGTGGAAGAAAGATAAAAACCCATGGATTTTTTTGATCACATGGATTTTATGTACCAATGGAAATTTCATGGGTATAACGATAGAAATTCTGACGATACCACATTAATGATGGAATTTCCATCGACAATAGACTATAGGTAATTATTTACCAACGGAAATAAATTCATCTATAAATTTTCCGTTGATAAATAACAGTTTTATTGTAGTGCACGTTCCTACAACTTCCATTGCTTAGATGGAAGAATAATCCATTCCTTGCCAATGCACTCCTCGTATCTAGGCGAGGCACTCTCATTCCGATTCCATTTTTCTTGCACACACAGGTAAACACATTACGCTTTACACCCCTGGATTTTTCTTGCCTCTCAAATTTCCAATTAAAAATTGTTGTTCCTCCACATGCAGGTTCCTGCACAACCTACATGTGCTTCTATTTACTCCCTAATGGACTATTCAAGGTGACGAAAACAACATTCTATATCCGAGAAAGCCTTTTTTTCACACAATGTCTGAATTATTTGGACATGGCCTTGGACTAGAGATTGAAGAATCGTTTTTCTGTACATCATGACATTTCACGTGTAATTTTGCACGACAATACCAGACGTTGAAGGAGACAGCAGAAATGGTGTCCAGACCGTTGTTTGGTCCGGATAAAGTGAGGGAATAATAAAAATATTCATATGTCCAATTTAAAGTAACCTTGACGATTCATATTTTAACTCGTGGAGCATTTTTTGTGTGAGCAGGTGCTTTCGTTTGGTATTAGGTTGTTAGTGGCCGCCTATGCTGTATGCATGGCCGTACGAGCTTCTTCTGCAAATTTTGTCTGCAGAATAGAAACGGAATATTATTGGCTTCTTCAAACAAATTTGTCAAAGTTTGGGCTTAAAATAAATGTCATGGCATATTTTGTACTGACCCATAGGGACAGTAATGGGTCGGGTCTAGACCCAGACTCGTGGGTCTGGACCCGTTGGGTTTGGGTCTGGGTCTTGATTTTCAGACCCGTGGACCCGAACCCGTTAGACCCGCTCACTTATTGGGTCGGGTCTGGGTCTAAAAAAACCCAGACCTGTGGACCCGTGGATCCGCTAATATATATATATGTATATATATATTTATATATAAGTAACACTATTACACTAACTACTTCCCCTCATCCCCTATTCCCGTGCGGGCGTGTGGCTGTGTGCCCTAAATCCTACCTCCCTCCGCAGTCCGCATTCCCCAAGAGTCAAGACCGCAACGGCGCAGATAGAGTCGAGCCCGGAGGCCGGAGGTCTCCTCAGCCCTCTCCCTCCTCCATCTCGCCGTCTGCGGCTGCCCGGAGGTCCCCTCACCTTTTCTACTTGAAGAGGTTATACCTTGACCATTAACATTATTATGTGTATTGTTTGATGTCATATGTGTGCATGTACTTGCATATCTAGTGCATGTCCTACTGGGATTTGTTTATCTTCCTTAAATAGGATGATTCGGAGGTTGTAGCAATGATCAAAGAATTGCTGGAGAGTGGAGACTCGTATTCGCCCTTTAGTGCAAGATGATGGTGGAGGGGAGAAGATGCATAAAGTCCAGAGTCTTGCATATAACTTTTGCTGTAAATGAGAAAATAACAAATAGAAGTGCATCAGTAGAATGGCACTATTCCTATCAACATAGGATGTAGGTTAGCTGAAGAAGCTTTATAGACGTTGAATGTCTTCTCTTGTTTACCAGTGTTCCTGTAAAAACAACATTCTCTTCATGAACATTCATTCTTCTTGTTTTGAAACATGCAATCTACTATTTATACTTACATTGACTAAAAACATGCTTGTTTGACAGAATGGTCTTGCAACGAAGGTTGAGAAGTCAAGGAAGTAGATGAAGGAAAGGAAAAACAGAGTCAAGATGCAATTATGTCTTTTGAGCTTCTTTCTCAACTGGGTCTGGTTGAGAACATGCAATTCTTATGATTCGAAAAAAAAATTGTGTATTGAG
>JAMKQA010003559.1:0-23687 GCA_024699735.1 Posidonia australis
ATATAATTACAGGATTTTATAATGCAAAATCTAATGAATTTTTAAATGATGAAGATTGACAAAATTCTAATATAATTCATAATTTTTTAAAATCATTTTATAATGCAACTAAATAATTATCTGGTCAATATTATCCAACAAGTTCTCTAGTTTTAATTTATTTATTTAATATTACAAATGTTTTTCAACAGTATAGGAATATTCCAACTTTTGTAGATATTATTAAATCAATGGAAACTAAATATAATAATTATTGGAGTGAGCCTCCAATGTGGGCATGTTTAGCTTTAATTATGGATCCTATACATAAATTAGTTAATTGTATAATACTTATAGATGATATTTTTAGTAATATGAATAAAAATGATTATATAGATTCATTTATTGATAAAATAAAGACAACTTTATATAATTTATTTGAAGAATATGTTAAAAATTATGGTGAAACATCTAGTGGTTAAGCATCTAGTTTTTTAGAAATACAAATAAGTAGTACTGGTGATAGTTCTTTATGGAGTAGATTAAATAAAAAGAAGGAAAAATTTATAAAATCAAGTATAAATAATGAATTAGATAATTATTTAGAATCCTCAATTGCTTTTAGTGATTTAGAAATATATAACTTAGATATATTAAAATGGTGGTCTGCTACAGCTATTAGGTTTCCTATAGTATCAAAAATGGCAAAAGATTTACTAACGATTCCGACGTCAATTGTGACGTCGGAATCTGCATTTTCTGCAGGAAAAAGAATATTAAATGATAAAAACTGTAAATTATCAGAGAAGTCTGTAGAAGTTTCTGTCTGCTTAAAAGATTGGTACGATGCAGTTGACCGTCTTCAGGGATTGAGCTTGAATTTTGAATCAGAAGAAGACGATGATGCGGCATCAACTTCAACAGGCAGAACAAACTCTACAATTGAATAAATATTGATGTAAAATTGTAAAAATAAAAAATGTAAAAAAAAAGTTGTAAATGTCTTTTGTATTTTTTAATGTAAAAAAAAATGATGTATTTAAAATATTTTTTTATTAATAAAAAAAGTAATTTTAAAAATAAAATTTGGGTCAATGGACCGACCCGGCCCAGTCCACAGACAAGCCATGGACCGTGCCGGATCCATGACCTCCAAAAGGAGGCCCGACCAGGCCTAGGTTAGGGTGGGCCCCCTATTTTGTGGACCGAGTGGGACCGAATCGGCACGGTTTCCACCTCTAGACACACAGGAGTGCCATGTCTATACCATTTGTATTTTTTTTCAACCATGCGTGCTAAAGTGGCTGTGCAGAGGATGGTGATTTGTTATATTTTCATTCTTTTGAAGGATCAAATTTTTCATTAGCCAACGAGAATTGGTAATGTACTTATATCTCTATCTCTTTTTGTATTGTTTCTACAATTTAAAATTGCATGTTATCCTTTAATTCACTTGTAATTAATAATGTACTCTAATTTCATAATTTTTTCATAGTCATTGATGAACTTACCTTTTAGAAACTAAAACTTTGATCCTTATTCACTCTGTATGTTAAAATTAGAATGCTTAGTTATATATCTATTCTATTAAGGGAAGAAGATAGTGATCGAATCGACATTTGTCCACAAATTTCATGTTTATCCTTTTATGATTTCTCATATAAGTTTTGTTAAAGATAAAAGAAAAGGGTACGGTGATCTTTTTACCAATTCATTCCCACATCTCAAGAAAAATAATTTCCACCTATACTCTCTCTCTCTCTCTCTCTCTCTCTCTCTCTTATTTCTTTTTGTCCTATGTGTTTTTAAACTTCAAAATCTATTTCCAAATTTCAACCCATGTTCTCTCTCTCTCTCTCTTCTTTTTTCCTCTCATTTGTTCTTAAATTTCAAAATCTATTATTTTATATTTTCAAATTTGATTTTAAATCACAGGCAGTCCTGTATGTGCTTTTTGCTAGTATTATACAAAATGAGCATAGGACAAGCCCATGGGCCTTAACAATGGGCCTTAGGGCAACGCTTGACCCCAATTCATATACTGTACGGGCCGAAGATTTAGTCTACAACCAACGCAAAGTCATGCGAGATGGGACTTAGTTAGCCCAACGTTCATTTTCAATCACGTTGCAATTAATCCAAAGATGTGGAATAGTGAGAAAGTGGGGAAAAATACAGAAAGGATAGAATAAGCCTATGGTCACGTTCTTCATAAAATGAAGTTTCAATTTGTTTTTAAAAGCTGACCGTCAAATCAATACATGAATTTGATCTACCTTATCTATTAATATATACATATTAGGAATTAAGTGATTTTGAAATGCCTATCGTATATAAATAAAAAAGTCTCAAATAATGATAGTATTTTTTAATAATAATAAATTAATTTTTATTTCCAAAATTCGCAAACTAAAAGAACAATCAAATTTACACTATTCAACGTATATAAAATCAAGTGACTTTGTAATTTCATGATAATAGAATAAAATTTCAAGTAAAAATTCTAAAGATTCAAAATTACATTGTTTATTATATTACTAAAAGAAATATTCTAAAGTTCAAAATTACATTGTTACATTATATATATATATATATAGGTATAATATTAGTAAAAGAAATATTATATTACTAAAAGAAAATCCTACCATTACCAAATAAATAAGTCCGTCGACTTATTCCATCTTTTCGCGAAGAAATAATATTGGTCTTGTTTTATGTTCGTGGTTACACCGTCGCCGGGAGAATCTGAGGATCCACCCATTGCAGGAGGAATGAAATCCAAAGAAGGGGTATAAAGTTCAAAGATGAATTGTCACCTAAAAAATATCAGACATGATTTAACTTGACCAATGCCATAACCCGTGAAGTTAAAAAGGCGAATACCTGCAGCCTTTGGGAGTCCAGCCGGAAAGGGATTCAATAAATTAATATAATTTGATGGCACCCGCGTAACAGATATATATTTATCAAGCCTTGAAGCAAGCTCTACCATATCTATTTTTTGGAATAATTTTGTTAATAAGTTAATTTATAATGCTGCAATTGTTCCGAAGCACCTGATCATCCATCACTGCAGAATGCCATAAGCATTTCACTCCATAAATCATCCTACAGAAGTTGCAAATGTCTCGATTAAAATTATGGGTATGTTTAACTTTCAAAAAACAAAAAAAAACAAAGAAAGAAAGAGGAAAAAAGGGTAGGCTTGGACTCGTCTCTCCGACGATACCCTCCACTGAAGAAAGGGAGACTACTGTTGGCCAACTGTGCATAAATGGATCCTGAATTTCTCAGTTCGGTCTGCCACCATTGTTGAGAAGATCGGTAACAGACAGAGAGAGCGCATTGACTGGAAAGAGTGCTATGCTTTGTTGTTCTTTCATGTCGTCTGACTGTATCTCCCAGACAAAACACTTTTGAGTTTTGTCCATAGTTGTCGTCCAGGTTTGGAGGACGCTAGATGAACACCTGGGATCATGATAAACCATTTGCAGGATGAAACAGTAAAGAAAATCAAAAGTAATGGACTGGAATCAAACAAAAGCACGATCGAGTAATAATACAACATGCGTACTGTTCTGAAAGAATATCGCATCTTGTTGTTTTTTGTTTTTTTTTTTCGAAAACGGTATCTTATATTAAAAATTATCAAGACCATACAAGCCAACCAAAGGTTCATATTACCAGTATTACACAAAATTGGAACTAAAAGTTCCGAATATAGCTGAGGCAATGTTAATACCCACTTAATACAGACGAAGTTTAGAAAAAAAAGATTATGCAGAGGAGATTTCCAAGAAATCAAGGCCCTTTAGCTCTCTAATTCTTCAGCAGCAGTATGGATATTATCAGAATCTAGGCCTGGAAGCACAACCTCCCGATTGCTTCTAGAAGAAGAGGGAAGAGTAGGAGCTTGTTCCACCATCTGAGAGGCCATTGTAGAAGTGAATTGAAGGAATTCTTCCTTCTCAAAGCCTGAAACAAGAGTTTCTACCCAATAATGCATTAACGAAATAATATCATGAATGATGACTAAATGTGATCTGCTAAGATTACAAAAAATCCAGTTATTTCTTTCCTTCCAAATCAACCAGAGAATGATTTTAAGTAAAATCGCCCAACCATGCATGTTTAAACCAAATTTAAGAGAGGGAATGGAATATAATAAGTCAGCAATACAAAAATAGTCTGGATACAAGTCTGATGATAAGAAAAATCGCCAAACATGCCTAATGAATGAACAATTTATAAATAGATGATTGTTATTCTCAGTGCATGCCAAACAGAAGACACATAGCATAGGGCCACTCCAGCCTATTTTAGTTAAATTGTCTTTTGTCAAATTTTTATTTTTCAGAACTAACCAAGAAAATAACTTAACTTTTAATGGAGTGCTACTTTTCCAGATACATCTGTAAAAAGAAAAACGAAATCCGCCATCATTTAAAATGCAGTAACCAACTTTGACAGAGTAGCATTTATCCTTAGATGGCAGTCAGCTCAAGATGTCATCTCGAGAAATAAGAACCAGAGATTGCAAGAGATTATCAAATATATCTAGCTGCGATTGTAGCAATAGAAAATCACTCGAGGAGACCTTAGATAGGTCAAATAATTTGTTAAAATCAGATCTGAAAAGATCCATTGTGGTTTTGACAGATGCCTTTTTGAATCTGGCTACATAATATAATTCAGGAATCAAATATTTCAAACTGGCTCCATTCCACCAATTTTGCTCCCAAAAGATGGTATTGTTGCCATTGTGAACTTGTGAAGCAGTGAAATAGTTAAGAAAGACATAACAGTGTTTGATGCTACGCCAAAGGGGGGAGCAATTACTAACTGAAGTATTTAATTATGCTCCAAGCCAAACCCTATTGAGATATCTGATCTTTATAAGATCCTTACATATTAAGTAGTAGTTGTCAGAAAGAAGTTGCCATAGGAGTTTAGACTTCAAAGTCATATTAAAATTTCTCAAATTAATGATCCCCCAACCATTTTGTTGTTTCGATCTGCATAAATTTGCCCATTTGATTAAATGTAATCCTTTCTGATTTGGAGAGAAGGAATTCCATAAGAATCTACTTCTAAGTTTGTCAATTTCCTTCTCAATTTTGATAGGCAAATATAAAACTAACATATAATAAGTGGGAATGGCCGACAAAACAGAGTTTAACAAAGTCAGCCTGCCCCCCAAAGATAAGTGTTTTGCTTTCCATAATGACAATTTATTAGAGATCTTCTCCACTACCGGGGCCCACATACTACAAGTAGCTCTCTTATAATGCAAAAGTAATCCAAGGTACATAAGAGGAAGGTCAGCCCTTCCACATCCCATAATATTACATGAATTTGCAATGGAGTCCTGAGATACTCCAATGCTAGTGAGAGAGGACTTATGAAAATTAATTTTCAGTCCAGAGCAAGTCTGGAAACAGCATAAGATTCTTTTAATATTGATCATATTTTCAATGCTTTCTGTTAGGAATGGAAGAGTATCATCAGCATATTGTAAATTAACCACAGTTGGTCCCCTATGAGGGAAATTGATCCCAGTTATTAAGTTATTACTCATAGCTTTTTCAAGCATGCGTTCGAGCACATGTGTGACTATAATGAATGGTAATGGTGACAAATGGTCACCCTGTCTTAATCCATTAGTAGTCCCAAAGAAACCTTTAGGGGAACCATTGATTAAAACAGAAAACTTAACAGAGCTTATACACATGCGGATCTAAGATATCCATTTGTCTCCGAAACCCATATCAGAAAGAGCATCCAGCAAGAAATTTCAATTAATATTATCAAAAGTCTTTTCAAAGACTAACTTTAGAATAAAGCCAGGTATATTGGAGGATACTATGTAATGTAAGGTTTCTTGTGCCACAAAAAAGTAATCACCTATTGATCTTTCAGCCAGAAAAGCACTTTGGGATGGGTCAATAGCCAAACTTAGCACAGGTGATAGCCTAAATGTCAAAGTTTTAGTGATAATTTTATAAATACTGTTAACTAAGTTAATAGGTGTAAAGTCTTTGATCAGGAGGGCACCATGCTTTTTGGGAATAAGAGTAATGAAAGTTTGATTAATTGCAGAAAGAAATGCTGGATCATTGGAAGAGTGAAAGGCCTGGAAGATATTAATAATATCTGTCTTTAACATTTCCCAGAAATGATGAAAGAGAACCAATGAAAAACCATCAGAACATAGGGACTTATCTCCAGGTAATTTAAAGACATTATCTTGAATCTCTTTTTCAGTAAAAGGAATTTCTAATTGATCAGGGTGAGGTGTCTTAACTGGAATAAGTTCATCCCAGTTAATGAGGATATTGAATCTTCTAACTTTATTAAATTGCCTAGTAAAATGATTCTCTATCTCTCTGCATACATCTTTTGGAGATTGGATAATAACACCATTAATGGTAAGAAAGGATATGTTGTTTACCCTTCTACGACACTTGACTATATTATGAAAGAAGGAGGTGTTAAGATCCCCCTCTTTAAGCCATTGAATCCTGGATTTTTGTTTCCAGTAGGACTCCTGTTTTTTTAGTAGTGAGAGATGTTCTAATCTCAAAGTCTTTTTCTCTTCCCATATTACATCATTAAGAGTAGAATGTTCAGCTTGTTCATCTATACGTTGAATTTGGGATTCAATATATCTAAATCTTTTGCTTCTTTTTTCCCTAATTGGGCCAATCCATTTCTTAATAGTCAGTTTTAGGTTTTTCAGCTTGTAGCTGAACTCAACAACAGGAGAGGATTGGGAGAGTAGATTAGCTTGTCTTTACCAGCAATCCACAATTAGTTTCTCGAATCCTTCAATAAAAAACTAGGATTTATAGAATCTGAATGGAGGAGGACCCCAATCAGCAGAAACTGTGTTAACTAAAATCGAAATATGATTAGATACAACTCTTGCTTTGCCAGAACAAAATGCATATGAGAATTTCCCAGACCAGTCTGGAGAAACAAGGAAACGGTCCAACTTCACCAATGTTTGTTGATCATGAAAGTTAGTTCAAGCAAAAGAGAAGTTGTTTGGGGAGAAATCTATCAAGGAATTGTGATCTATGAAATTATTAAATCTTTTCATATGAGCAGTAATTCCAGGCTTAACCTAATGACATTGAAATCACCCCCTAAAACCCAGTGATTATTGACAAGTGTGCTGAGATAGTACAATTCATCAATAAAGAGTGGTTTCAAGATGTGATCATAGGGTCCATATACCCCTGTAAGCCACCAATCAAAACCATCCCTACAATTTTTAAAATTCAGTGATAGGCAACTAGTTGTAGATACACAGTTAATTTGTTCAAGGATTTTGTCATCCCAACCAATAAGTATGCCACCTGAAGCACCAGTGGATGGAATGTGAGACCAAGAGTTTATTCTTGTTCCTCCAAGTAACCTAAGAGTCCCTATTAAGAAGGATTCCTTTTTAGTTTTACTTACAATAATAACATCACATTTACTGGATTTAATAAAGTCTTTCAACTCTCTGACTTTGTGACAGGATCCTAGGCCTCTTATGTTCCAAGCAGCAATAATCATCAGAAGTTAGTGGAAGAGCAAGAAGACCTTGTCTTCTTAAGAGGATTGCTGATACTATCTAAATTAATGTACATCTTATCCTGGTCCTGTCTAACCTGATTAAAAAATCTGATGGCCTCATCTATAAAGCCAATAGAGATGCTAATATCTCCACAAAAGGATTGAAATTGCTCATATGAGTCCCAGAGAAGATGATCCACATGATTTACCTCTGTGTTAATCGTATTAACCTTGTTTGAAAAGCTATCAGAATATGCCAAACTAGATTGTTCACTATTGGATGAAGATCTGGAATTAAAGAAGTCTATATTATCAGAGAAATTTTGCATATTGTTACCTGACGCATGCACAGAGGTGAGAGGCTGAGAAGAAGGGATCTTCGATGCTATATTGCCCAAGTCATCCTTTTCCAGACAGTCATAAATCGTCAATTTTTTTTTGAATTTAGCCAAAGATAGATTCTTGGCCCTAAGCTTTGCTTCCACAAATTTAGAAGTGTCTGAAGGTGCAATAGGATCAGACTCCTGAGATGTAGTGTTTGGGGTGATATCTGCTGGGAGGGAAGGTGAGGCTATGATAGATTTCCTTGGAGCAGGAGGAGTAAGCAGTAGTCCAGCAGAAATTGAGGTGGATCCAAAAGGAGATGAATGGGAAGGAGATCTGATCTACACATGTTTCCCACTCTTAGGGTTCTTCCCACCACTGTTTCCTCTCCAGCCTTTATTGCTTTTGAAAGGCTTCCTAGTGGGATTTAGGCTTCTAGCTAAAGGGGCTTGGGTTGGTTGCTTGGGCCACCCAGGAGTTGAACTCTGATTAGGAGGGGAAGGAGAGCAAATGTCCCAACTACGTCTTTATTTGATTGGATAGACGGTTTTCCCAAATGCAAAGAACCTAGTTTCAGGTATGTCCTTGCCCGGATGAAGCTTAATTCTAACTCTAGCAAATCCCAGGTATTGGACTCTATCAATGGTATGATCAACCTTTAAAAGGTTTACGAATTCAGAGACCATACGATGAAATGCCTCTATATTCCATAAGTGATGCGGAATCCCTTCTAGACGGCTCCAAATCCCTTCCTCCCTCAGGGTGAGTACCGCATTAGAGTTAGGGGTCCAATGAATAAAGGAGGTTGAAAGTGATTGGAGGGAGGACCCATAGAGGCTGAGGGTCTCATTTTTAATTTTGAGGGACAGGAACTTGAGTAGGAATTTACCAAGAGAAAAGTCACTAACTTAACCTTAGAGGCAATAGGCCAGTTGTGTGAAATATGTTGTAGAAGAGCCTTCCTAGATAGTTGTGCTGAGTGAGCAGTGACAATAGCACAGCAACAAAAACGCAGAAGAAGGTCACAAGTTGCCTCAGAGGGGGGGATGACAGAAGGGTTATGGGGGGAAAGCCCAGCCATGGGGGGAGTAACGGAAGGGGATAGTCTCTGATCCTGAAAATATTTATATATCGCTACAGAGTGAGACAAAGAGTTACATTTGAAACAAGTGCTAGTGTATTTGCAATTTTTTTTAAAGTGAACACGAAGGCCACATTTAAAACAGCGGTCATTAGCATGACAGAAGCTTACCAAGGGCGACGGTGCTTTCTTCTTTTTTTCCACCCGCTGCCACCCAACAGAGTCCGAGTGTACAGTGCAGTTAGAGGATGCTACATTGTTCTGCAACCTTGTAAAATTGGAAGAGGGGGAAAGAGGAGAGACTAAGGCGGCAAAACGTAAACCCCGTAAACAAGAAACAGCAGGAGAGTAGTTAATGTCAGATAGTATCTTCGCTGCAGAGATATCTGACAGAGGAGGCGAAGAAACATTAATTTTACTACGCGAAGGAGAGACATTTAAGCTCTTAACGTACGATACCGTTTGAGCATTAAAACCAGAAGTGACAGAATGACGGTGCAGGTCTCGCATGTCAGAGACACCTTCAGCCCCGCATGGACGAAAGGGGGTCCCCACCAAATAACTATTAGAAGAGAGATTAGCATAAGGCTGCGTATTAGACAAGTTAGCACAATTATCCAAAGGATAATTAAGCAGATAACCTCTATTATCCACTGAGAACCTCGGGGGAAGATATCGAGAATAACCCTACACAGAGCTCGAGACAGGGGAGCAGCAGGTTATGTCAGACTTTTGAAAAGCCCTCTGCCTCACCGTCTCTTCCAAGCAGAGATGGCGAGCCCCTTCTCGACGACTACAAACCCACCGGAGCTTCAAGAGGAAGGAGGGGATCAGCTCGATCGGAGAAAACCGAGACCGACTCATATCCAAAGGATCTAAAAACCGACTTAGATCCTAAGGATCCCTCCAACAGAGGTGCCCGAGCCTAAGCAACAGTACGAGGGCAAGAACCCTCGAAAAAGGAAAAAGAAATAGTATAGCTCGCTTCCAAAACCAAAACATGATTCAGATCCACACACAGAGAACAAAAAACCAAATTGCACAATCAATTAGGAGATAACTCCTTGTAATAGAAAAAACAATCCACATACATATCTATACTAAGCCAGGGATGATTAATAGAGCAAACAAAATCACAGTCTTTAACTATCAAAGAAACCGATTCAGTCGAAATGCACTCATCCAAGGGCCGGCTCCCCCTCGAAGGACAAGGGAAGACAACAGGTGACTTCCCAAAAGGCAGGGAGACTAGGATGCCAAAGTTGAACCCCGGAGACGAGGGGGAAGAGAGGACTTTCCCCACTCGACGAACCTGCAGAGGGAGAGGCGAGGAGATAAAGAGGGTTTAACTTTTATCGATCGACGACGGACCTTAACTGACAGAGAGATCGGGGGCAGTGGATCATCCTTCAACAGGTTGGCTTTGAAGGCGCCCCAATCAAAGGCAGTAACATGCCTGAGAAGAAGGCGAGAGCGGTGGCTCTGAGAGACGATTCTGAGAATGGTTGCAGTTAGGATTTCGATTGCGTTGCCAGAGCGACATCACTTGCTTTTCTTTTTTCCCCTGTTGTGAATTGTGATTCCTCCTACATCTTTCTTTAGAGTACAAAAAACGTAATTGACATGTTTGAAAGGGGCCGAGCCGACCAAGACGGGGTAGAGGGCTGCTCCAACCTCCAAATTCCAGCTCCTAATCACCCAAACGGATCGCATTTGCCTCGAATCACTTTTTCAACACTCCCGAGGCTCCGCAGAGTATATACCTGAAATATTTTTAAAACAGAACTTATAAAAAGAAAATCTTAAAAAAAAAGTTCATACGAGAAATAAATTACTTGCTCAATACCCATTTCAAGTTACCAACGCTTAAAAAAAAAACATATGGCTGGAGTCATGTTGAACTTCTTCTAAATAAATAATATTATGTGTAAAAAAAAAATATGACATGAAAAATTGGAATGTTTCATGAAACATTGCTATGCCAACGAGTAAATCATTATATTAGCAAATTATCATTTCAAAAAGTTTCCAACATCATCACCCACACTGAAGAGTGCAAATAAGTTGGCTTCTTTCCCATGCCATTGCTGTGATACTTTAAACTGAAAGATCCGTGCTACATTATTTATTGCGGGAAGGTCACAAAATTATCGCTGCCTTTTGTTCTTACACAGCACACTAAATCGGTAGAATGCTCATTGTAGATCCTACTAAAAGGACCCGTTTCTTATTTTGGTGGTTTTAAAAACCACGTACTAATATTTAATCATTTTTTCAGGAATTAATTTAAACATATGTTCCACTTACACAGAAATTAATTTACCAAACATTCATGCGACAAAGACAGAGTTGGCTCTTGAATAAGCATTGCAGCTTCAGGTGAGTTTACAACGTAATATATATGGGCCACATACCACGGTTTGTGAGACAAAGCCCACCGCCTCCTCCCGGGAAAATCCAAACCAGAACAAAACCGAACACAACGGTACAAAACATCACTCCACCCATCCCCAAACACGAGAAAGACATAATTCTCTATTCCCATCTCCGCATTTATTAATGGGAGAACATACATACGCTGAAAAGAGACAAATAGCTACACTTCCACTCTCTTCCCGTGTCCGTTCCTTAACCTGTAACTCTCCCAATAAACAACCCACTTAACGCTATTCCTTTTTGGCCATTTCTCTCCTCTCTCGGCCAACGGCGGGAACTCCACTGTCGCCATCACTTTCCCTGCAGGAACAGCAGACCCGCTTCTCTCTTCTTCCAACACTTGTTTAATTCCCACCTCGTTTCTATCGGATTCTCTAATGCTTCTGGCAGGGCGTGGTCCTTGAGACCAGTGCCTCCCTCCTTCCCCATCGCTGAGAGGGCAGGCGGGGAAGGGCTAAAGAAGGTGGCGTACAAAGGTTGCCAGCATTGGAGCACCGGCGACAATAGTAGTAACATCACGGGGCTTTTTCACCCTTTTTGTTTGTGTTTGTATTATGCAAACAACATATACACACACACATGCACACTCCATCGCCTGCCCTGCCGCAACCAGATCAGACCCCTTTTTCTTCTCTCCACCAGCATAAGCTCTTCTCCCTAGACCCACTAGCTTTATTTCGAGTCTACTGCTCACTGCCTACTGTCACGTTTCCCTGTACCACATTATCCATTACTTCCCCTTCGTCTTGCCCATTTGGTTTTTGGTCCTCCATCTCTCTTTCTCTCTTGCTTTTGATCATTCTTCCCTGGGTTTTACTGAAGAAGAAAGGGTTTTAGGGTGTTTGTATTGAAGAGGTTTTACTGAAGAAGTAAGGGTTTTAAGGGTTGTGCTTTTGATCATTCTTCCCTGGGTTTTACTGAAGAAGAAAGGGTTTTAGGGTGTTTGGATTGAAGAGGTTTTTACTGAAGAAGTAAGGGTTTTAAGGGTTGTGCTTTTGATCATTCTTCCCTGGGTTTTACTGAAGAAGAAAGGGTTTTAGGGTGTTTGTATTGAAGAGGTTTTTACTGAAGAAGTAAGGGTTTTAAGGGTTGTTGTATTGACGGAAAGAAGCAGCAAAGGAAAAGCCCGAGTGTGAGCGAACGAAGAAGAAGTAAATGACAAAGGAGGAGAAGCTAGTGGTGGAAGTGGTGGCGGCACACAACCTGATGCCCAAGGACGGGCAAGGGTCGTCGTCACCGTTCGTGGAGGTGGAGTTCGAGCATCAGAAGCGGAAGACCAGGCCCAAGTACAAGGACCTCAACCCAGTATGGAATGAAACGCTTGTCTTCCCCGTCACTGACCCAGCAGACTTCCCGTATCGGTTCGTAGACGTCGCCGTCTACAACGAACGGTGCTCCGTCAGCTCCCGGAACTTCCTCGGCAAGGTTCGCATCTCCGCCTCTGGCATTCCGTCTCCGGGAGAGGAAGCGGAGGCAGTTCCTCAACTCTTCACGTTGGAGAAGAGGAGCTTATTTTCTCATATCAGAGGGGAGATCAGCCTCAAGATTTACAGGACCACCTCAGGTGCAGTTACCGTAACCGAAGGGACCATCAATAACAACAGCAACAGCAAACAGAAGGTTGCTAAGGCAAAGCAGCAGAAGAACAGCAACAACAATAACCACGTACCTGATCATGGATCACAGGCGAAGCAGCAGATCTCCATTGGCGGTGTCCAGCTCCACAATCAACAGAACCCGAACCAGAAGAACCACCACCACCACCATCAGCAAGGAAAGAACCAGCAGCATCCGCAGCAAGGGAAGCAGCTGGATCCATCTCCGATCGACGTCACGGCTTCGAAGCCTCCGGTGATCCTCACTGCCGGAGCACCGGTTGTCTCCGATCCCTTTCCGTACCCTGGCTTCTCCGCCAACGGACAGGATTTCTCCCTCAAGGAGACCAGCCCCCACCTCGGCGGAGTGGCGGCCAACCGCGACAAGACGAGCTCCACCTACGACCTCGTGGAGCAAATGCAGTACCTCTACGTCCGCGTCGTTAGGGCCAGAGGTCTCCATTCATCCACTGGTGTCTTCGAAGCCCTGAGCTCCGAGGTGAAGCTTGGGAACTACCGAGGAATCACCAGATCAGTCCCTTCGTGCTATTGGGACCAAGTCTTCGCCTTCTCCAAGGACTGCATCCAGAGCTCCATCGTCGAGGTCTTCGTCAAAGAGAAAGAAGACCGCGAAGAATATCTCGGCCGCCTCGCCCTGGACCTCAGCGAAGTACCGAAGCGAGTCCCGCCCGACAGCACGCTAGCGCCGCAGTGGTACCGGATGGAGGACAAGAAGGGCGACAAGTCCAGAGTGGAGATCATGCTCTCCGCCTGGTTTGGTACCCAGGCGGATGAGGCCTTCTCGGAGTCGTGGCATTCCCGCGCAGCTGGCGTCCAAGGCGAGGGGCTGGGGTCGATCAAGTCGAAGGTCTACCTCTCCCCCAAGCTCTGGTACCTCCGCGTCACCATCATCGAGGCGCAGGATCTGTTGGTTGGTGAGAAGGGCTCTGGTGGCGTCGGAAGGTTCCCGGAGATATCCGCCAAGGCGCAGGTGGGGAACCAGATCCTCTGGACGAGGGCTTCGGCGGTGACGGCCAACCGGAGCCCGACGAACCCGTTCTGGAATGAGGACCTGATGTTCGTGGTGGCGGAGCCGTTCGAGGACTACCTAGTGGTGTGGGTCGATGACCTGGTGGGGCCTGGGAGGGAGGAGGTTCTCGGTCGAGTTGTGATCCCTGTGTCTGCGATTGAGAGGAGAGTGGATGGGAAGGTCACGGTTTCAAGGTGGCTCCCGTTGGATAGGAGCCACTGTGGAGGTGATCGGACGGGTGGATTTGGGTCGAGGGTGCATCTGAGGTTGTGTTTGGACGGTGGATATCATGTGTTTGACGAGTCGACTGCCTACAGTAGTGATCTGCGTCCCACGGCGAAGCAACTCTGGAAGGCACATGTGGGCGTGCTGGAGATGGGGATTCTGGGCGCGTCCGGGCTCGTGCCGGTTAAGATCAAGGATGGGAAAGGTGCGTCGGCCGACCCGTATTGCGTGGCCAAGTATGGGTCGAAATGGGTCCGGACTCGGACCGTTGTGGAGTCGGTGTCACCTCGTTGGAATGAGCAGTACACCTGGGAGGTGTTTGATCCGTGCACGGTGGTCACCATTGGTGTGTTTGATAATTCGCATGTTGGGAGGTTTGGATCTGGCCATGTTGCTGGCATTCGGGATGCGAGGATTGGGAAGGTGAGGATCAGGTTGTCAACACTCGAGGCTGACCGGGTATATACGCATGCGTACCCGCTTCTGATGCTGCACCCTTCTGGGGTGAAGAAGATGGGTGACTTACATCTTGCAGTTAGGTTTTCATGCGCCAACTTTGGGAATTTGCTGCATCTCTACGGCCGTCCTTTGCTACCGAAGATGCATTACGTGGAGCCATTGTCGGTGAGGCAGGTGGAGAATTTGAGGTACCAGGCGACGAATGTGGTTGCAGCAAGGCTTAGTCGGGCTGAGCCACCGCTTGGTAGGGAGGTGGTGGAATACGTGCTTGACCATGGGTCTAATTTGTGGAGCATGAGGAGGAGCAAGGCTAACTTCTTCCGCCTTGTGGCTGTGCTGTCTGGGCCGATTGCTGTTAGTCGTTGGATTGATTCATTGCGTAATTGGCAGTGCCCTCTGCACTCGGCAGCTTTTGCACTGGTTTATGCTGTGTTCCTGACATGTCCAGAATTGATACTGCCTATGGTGTTTGTTGTTTTGGCAGTTATCGGGTTGTGGAGGTATCGGTTGCGGCCTAGGCATCCACCCCATATGGACATGCGGCTTTCACATGCCGAGTCAGCCTATAGTGATGAGCTTGATGAGGAGTTCGACACATTTCCATCGAGTCGAAGTGGGGAGGTGGTGAGGATGAGGTACGATAGGTTGAGGAGCGTGGCCGGGCGTGTGCAGATGGTGGTGGGTGATTTGGGCACGCAGGGGGAGAGATTGCAGGCACTGCTCGGATGGCGAGACCCACGAGCGACGTTTCTGTTTCTTGTGTTCTGCTTGGCAGCAGCCGTGGTGTTCTATGCTGTGCCGTCGAGGGTGATTGTTGGTTTATGGGGTGCATACTTGCTGAGGCCACCGAGGTTCAGGAGCAGGTTGCCTTCGCCTGCCATGAGCTTCTTCAGGAGGCTTACCACTAAGGCAGATAGCTTGTTGTAATGGTTTTTAGAGCTTGATGGTGTTGTTTGTGTTTTTTTTTTATGACTCGATCGTGGGGTTATTTTTTTTTGGATTGAAGCTTTCTGGATTTGTACGACTGATCAGTGGTGGGGGTAAATTAATCGTAGGGTCTGGATTTTGTTCCATGTTCCAAAGTTGTTTGTTATATTTATGTAGGTGGGGTCTTCTTCTGTATATGTATATATGCTTTTCAATTTCAGAATCCACGTTTTGCTGTTGGAATTTAAAGGACCAGAAGTTTTTCCAGAGCCTTTTCACTTGTCGAATTGCTGTGTCTATTACATACGATAGGATCCCGAGTTGAAGACTGGAAGGTAGAAAGCTCGTTCATGTATATTTCGCTTCCGCAGCACCTTTCAAGTCTTATCAAGTATGCTTTTGATGGATCGGAATGTCGGATTCGAAGTATGTAATAGGGTGAGGTCTATTTCAAAGCTGACACATGGGATAATAAATCACATTTTCACTATGTATTCTATTGTATTCTAAACTTTCTCATTTTCCGAAGGGTGTTCTGCTGCTGGTTATTTTACTTGCGAAAAACTGAACTGGAAGGTGATTATGTCAGAGCACCAAATGACATTTTTCCGAGGTAAAGACAACAAATACACTTTTTTATGTGTAGAATGTACTGGCGCAAGATTTTGGCTTCTTTAAGCTCACGGACAAAATTTGTGCTTCTTAATTTTTTTTAATAAAGGTTGAAAAATTGTCATTCTTATTATAACATACTGGTCCATGACCCCAAGAATGGGAAAACAGCAATCAATAACCTCAATAAAAATGGGGTATCCTTCCTTTTCGATCTCCTTGAGAGTTTCCCTCTTTTAAGTGACTCTGCCTGAGGTACTGAACCTTTGTCTTCCTGAGACGATTGTTTTCGATCAGCTTTCTTTCTGAACTCTCGATTCACGTCTAATTCATCCCATCCTCCAAAGCCCTCAACACGAGCCTTGCTCTTCTCGGCACGGCCACCACCTGCTGCTACCCAAGACTGATAGTCCTGCCTTGCCTCATTAGCTCTGGTGCTTTCACTTTCTTCTTCATCTTCTTGCCATTTAAAACCATTAGATGGCCTATTGAATGGCTTCTTCTTTGTCTTAGACCTGGGCATTGGCCTTTCCCTTTCTTTTCCCCACACCTTCTCAAATGCTACAGACAATGCTGACTGTCCAAGAGGGAGAGCCAAGGCCATCAAGAAAGCCTTCGGTCCTGTTGTAAGTAGCATCGATGCAATGATGGCTGGAAGGAGGTAACCATATGATTTGAAGACCTAGAAAAAGTCAAATTGCATTTTGAACATCATTGCTTCAAAACTGATAGCAGAACTAGAACAATAATAATATTCGTGATACTTTGCATTTATTAATACAATGATGTTTGTCATAGTGAGGCCTGAAGCTTATTGGGTAAATGGATCGAAGATAAGACAAAACACCAAACAAGATGACATGGAAACACTAAATAAATTCAATGCAGACATAGCAATTGTTAGGGCAGGTACCTTGTCCATGCAAGGAGTTGATTAACTCCGGCAACTCATGAACATCAAGAAATACAAGAACGAATGGAACAGGTCCTTGGAGATTAACACCAACCTTAATGATATGCTGGAGGAAAATGCAAATATAGGACAGGAAACTGTAGATGATGGAGTGAATGAACTTGGAGTGGAAGCAGCTGAAGAAGAAACCTTCAATGCCACAACTAAGTCCTGATCTAACCATGGATGGCATGTGTCCCTTCCTTTTTCAGCTTTCAGTCTCTGTTCGTATTGCAGGTAGAGAAGCAGGTTTATCTGGTTTACCTCTACCATGTCCTTTTCTTTCTTGGTATGTTTCAGGCATCCACAATGAACCATCCATCTATCTCAGGAGGGTGTTTCTCAGTTGGGACCTTTCTACCTTTAATTTGAGTTTTGTTGGTTTATTGCACTGTTTAATCAGTAAACAGTTGCAGACAAGTTCCATCTGTAATCTCCTTGCCTATGTGGTTTATATCTAGGCAAGTTAATATATCAATGCAGCTACCTACTTATCAAAAAAAAAAAACACTGCAGATACCGCATTAGCTGAACAGGTTACTCCAGCCAGCAAGGAAGCACGGATACAGATTCAGATATGATATGACATGGATTAGGTGATTCAGCAATTTTCTAAAATTTAGAAAATGAGGCATGGATACGGTATTAAATAAATAAATAACATATCTATTTAAATTTATATATTTAAAGATTTAAATTAATGCATTAAAATGACAGAAAGTAAAGACATAAGTCATACAACATTAAAAAAAATTCAAACGAAAAGGATGCTATAGAAATACAATATTTTTCATGATGGTATTTGTAGTTTTGATACAATTGTGATATAGAAATATGATTTTGAATTATTGTGGTTTTTTAGAACTAAGCTGCCAAGAGATCTCTAAAAGTACTAGAGTCTACCGGAAAATAGGAATCTGAATTTTGAGATTTGTAATTTTGACTTTCAATATAATGGCAATTAGATTTTTATTTTTAAATATTTATTGTTGTATACAACTAGAAGGTAATTCTCAAAGTGTTTCTGCTTTCTAGTTCTAGAAAACAACCCTGATGCTAACCATGAAATTACATTCACAACACGCACACTCTCTCTTTCCTTATTCATAATCCTCATCCTATATCTTTCAGCCTTCCATCCTACTGGTAAAAGATGTAGAAATTAGCCATAGTCTTCTCGTTGGGTTATCACCTAAAGTAACCATCCCAAAACTTAAGCAGTCATAGAATTTTCAAGCCAAAAATCATTTATATCTTCTACTGTAGAGTACAAGTTCATTGAAAAAACAAAAGAAGTAAACATAACAATTATGAAATGCAATACTTCTATGTCACAATTGAAGCATAGAATCAAGGTCATAGACTGACAGTAAAGGCAATTAATAAGAGAACACAAAAATAAGAATCCCGCATAAAGAAGAAAGTGTTCCAACATTGTTGTCGTTCCAGGTCATTTAGGAAATGATAGCTCATAATTCGAAAATAGGGTAGAACACAAGGATGAGAGAATGAGAAACAAAAGGACATGAATCTCTAAAAGATTATGCAAGCAGTCAATTCTAAAAAAAATACGTGACTTGTTGGACTTTGTATACATGCCTGAAGGTTGTCAATCATGGCTTAGGCGCATGCTATAAGGGTTCAGACTAAACCTTATTTGACGAAGCCATAAGCCTACAGCCCTGAACTTTGCTTTTTAAGCTTGGTGAGTGGGCGTGAGTCTGGGTAGGCTTGCTCTATGCTCAAGGTTACCTGAAACTCAGTTACTATATATTCGTGTTAATGTGTGCCATTGCCTTATATTCATTGACCTATTTTCTTCTTAGCCATTTAGGGGTTTGTGTGCGATGACATTTCTTATGAACCCAACAGCAACTCCTGCCTTCCTGATGGTGTCTCCTGCCATATATGATGGTATCTCCTCCAACTTACTGATGCAACGACAACCTCCATCTAATCTAGCCGGCAACTACAATCTTTGCACCAACAACCTACTATCGATGTTTGTAGTTTGGGACGTCGTCTTAGCAACAATGTTGACCTTAAATTGCAGTCACAAGGGGTTTCCAGATACCAATCTCATATGCTCAAGTAAAGCTCAAGGGTTGGTTTTTTGTTTGGGCAAAGCTTGTGCAAACAAGATCAAGCCAATACTCAAACCTAAAGCTTCAGAGGCTAGTTGAAGCCTGAAACACTTAACACCACCGGAGATGATTTTATGCTTTCAGATATTCTAAATAGTTAATAATTATTATTGTCCAATGTGCAGAAGCTGGTAGACAGTTATTTTAACAAGTAAATATTACCAGAAACAACAATAAAATTAAGCAACTACTTGATATTACCAAAAGCAACTACTTAATAATTATTATTGTGAAATGTGCAGAAGCTGGTAGATGGATATTTCAACTAGTTAAACTCAAGGCTTGGTTTTTGGTTTGGTCAAAGCTTGTGCAGATAAGATCAGGCCAACACTTGAAATAAAGCTTCAAAGGCTAGTTGAAGCCCAAAACACTTAACACACCTGGAGATAATTTTATGCTTACTAGATATTCTAAATACTTAATAATTATTTTTGTCCGATGTGCAGAAGCTGGTAAGCGGTTATTTCAACTAGTAAATATTACCAGAAGCAACAATATCCCATAAGGAGATACAAGTACCATGGTTTATGAAGTAAAATTTTAAATTTATAAAGATGTACGTGCTCAAGTGATTGTGAAGACTAAACTAGAAATAGAGCGGGAACAATAACAAAATGATGGTAAAAATCAATGTCAAAGGTAGTATCCATACGCCTATATAGAACTCAAGTGGAAGCTAAGTACTAAGTTAAGGGTTTAATGACTTAAAAATCCATGCTAATTTTAACATAGTCCTGATCATTTGGCAACCCAGTAATCATTCTACAGGAAAACCAAAAATCTGAAAAAAATCTCTATTTGTTCAATCCGAGTTCATGAGCTTCACTGCAATACAGACGAATGCTGTTCATTAACAGATTATAATCACCTAAAGCCCTCGATCCGAGTTTATGAACTCCACAGGAAAATTCATAAAACTCACAATATTTTAATGAATTGAAAGAAAACTCAAGAAAAACCGTAAAATTCTAAAACGAGAAATCAACAAAATCACCTTGAAAATCCATATCTTATCCCAAATCTCCTCCGGCTCATCATCGAAGAAATCATACTCCCCGTCTATCTTGTCACTGGACTCACCCGACCACCACTTCCGCTTCTCCCTCCCCCGAAAGCGATCACCACCACCACCGTCAAACCCGTCCCGGAACCTGAATTTCCCGGTCCGAACGTCCTCCGCGTTGGAACCCCAGGAACTTGTGCCGTTCCCGCGGCTGCAGGGGCATAGGCGGCGGCGAGGCCGTAGCGGAGGAGGAGAAGAACAAGGGTAGGAGATAGGGTTGGGGATCGGAATCGAGGAGAGGAGGTGGAGGGAGAAGGATAGGGTTCCGGTCACCATTGGGGCCAGAGGCAAATCATCGTCGTGGCGTTGGTCTGTGTGTGGACGAATAGAGTTGCCGGCAAATGAATGGCAGTGAGGCGTGCAAACGGATATATTCGTATGGAGCAGGTAGCTATTATTTTTCAAATCTTCGGTAATTTTTTTTGATATTATATTTATATTATATAATATATTTTTAATTTAATTATAATATATAAAATTTTAATAATAACTGTTATAATTTACTAAATTTCATATGATCAGTTATGTAAAGCATATTCACTTATATATATTTGAAGTTTTAGACATAATTTTTTTTAATATTTTACTATATTTATTTTTTTTATTGTGTTCGTCCATCAAATGTTCATACTATATCTGTTTTTTAAGAATATGCATATACATTTTTCATATTCAAATGATATCTGTGTATTTATACTAAAAAATAGATACAAATATAATAACATCTATCATATTTAATTCATTTACACCCGTAATGGTAGTGTTTTGTTAAAAAATATGCAAATTGTGTCCTCCAATGCTCCGTCATGATTGCATCAAGTTTTTTATGTGTCTACTATATTTGGTTGAAAAGTTTTCTATTCAATTAAGGACAAAATAAAAATAAAGATGATTGTTTCTAAACATGACCATATTAATGGAGCAAACAATCAAATCATTAAGGATTCATTTGACAATCCTGAATCACACTAGATTCTTCAAAAATTTATCGCCTCTCTAAATTATGCTCCTTCCTTGCCTTTTACGTACTTCTCCTTCCCAACTATTGATATCTTCTTTGGAAAGTAGGATTCTGCTCCTAACATTTCTAACGACAAAAACTAAATCTACCTTTCTACTCTCAATTCTAATGCAAAACCTTCTGTTTTCAGCTTTCCCTTTCGTAAGAGAAAGGATGAAGACGTTGAAGAAGAAGATGACAAAGAACGACGTCCGTGCTCTACCTCGCAAAGCCCTCTGATTAAATAGTGCCTACGAAGTTGAAAACTAGGAGACAAGGCAGGTGCTGACAATCTGAACGTGATGATGATGATATAGAGACCATGAAGATGGTGTAGAGATGACGATGTCACGACGACCACCATAGGATCTCTTGTGTGGAGGAATAGAAAGCAGAAGGCATCGCAGGATAAGGAGGAGAGGATGACGAAGGAACTGTGGGAGGAAAGAGAAGAATTTGGTGGAAGAAAGAAGGTGTAAAATAGGAATCGAGGTTGTCGTACCTTAATTGATGGTAATTGTCTGATGATTTGATGACATTTTCATTTAATATGTTGAACTTGTTGAGGACAATAAGGTTATTTTTAATCATAGATTGGAGATTCTACGATAGCGATTGGTAAATTGGAATGAAAATAAATAGCAATGGAATAACTCTGGAATGGAATTTGAAATAGAATGGAATGTAATAGAATAGTTTTATTCCATTCTTGTATTTGATATGTAATTAAAATACAGAGTGAAATTCTAACACCACTCTCTCTCTCTCTACTCCATCACTCTCTTGTCTCTTTGACCCCTCTCCCCTTCGAGCTTGCATTATTTTGGAACATCTGTTCTCTTTTGTGAAAGTTGGATTCTCCCTTCTCCTTTTGTTGGGTGTGTGTTGGATTCTGAGTAGATAGATGGGGAAAGGTGGGCAAGACGAAGGTAAGAGTATCATATAATTGTTGCCACTACCATTGTCCACTCGTTCTCAATGTGGGCTTGGGACGTGGCGAAGTGTGAGGCCAAGTTCAAGGTCTTTGCTGCCCATGGCCTCTAGGCAGCAACAAGCCTATGGGTGGAATGAGCTCTAAGAGGCAGTTTGGATCGTCAATCTGGTAGCTAGTGATGAAGTAGTTCAACGACATGCTCACTCAGATACTGGTCGTTGCAGCTACCACTTTGATCACTCCGTTCTTGACATCTTCCATGACTACCATCGCCTCATTGTGAGTTCTCGAGGCTCGGGTTGTTCGATCGCAAGTCCCACACCATTGGGGTCCTTTCCATCATCGCCTTCATGTTTTGTCTCGTTGTCTACTCCACCGTTTTCTCCGCAAGTAAGCTCCTCCACCTCTGCTCCTGTCTCCTCTTGGGAGGCGACTACAGTCTTCTAAGAGCCCATCATCTTTAGGGTGCGATGGAGGAGGGAGAGAGTGGTGGTTATCGGGTGCGTCGGGTTTTTTCTATTATTTGATTCTAATGAGATGGAAATCAAATTCTTTGCCTCATGGGATGAGAAGTAATGAAATTCTCATATTCAATAGAAATTTGATTTTCAAGAGAATAGTCATGGGAATTCCATTTTAAAGTTATTTTTGTACCAAATATGAGAATTTCAGTCTAATTCACGTTTTTCATTCCATTTTGGTCCATTTCAGTTTCCATTTTAGTGTACTAAACGTTACATAAGGGAGAAGCAAGGTTTAACTGTTTCCCTTCTCATGAATTCCTAAAGTCATTTCTCTCTCCTACTTCCCTTATATTGTCAAAGGAAGTTTATTCTTGAAATGTTGTTTGGAAAGTAAAATCTGCTCCTACCATGGAGCAAAAGTAGCAGAAGTTAGAATCTTGACTTCCCAAATGCTACCTAACTTAATTTAATTATTTTTACACTACATGAAGGTGATTATGCCTAATTGTTTATTTTTTTTTAAAAATCTTGTTGACTTTTTTCACAATTTTTGTATGAGTAGTCTCCTCTTTTATTAGAAACTATATTCGCATCTATCATATTCCACACAAAATTCAAATGTTTGTACTCACAAGGAGAATGCATTTTCCCCCCAAAACTTTGATTTGTTGATTAAAAACTTACATGCAAAAGTATGTAAGGATATTGTAGACACCCCGATTTTGCAGTCACTCGACGGCAGACTCCTCTGGAAGATACTGTGGTTGAAACCACCACTCCTAAACCCTAACTCCATAGAACCCTAGGCCCACTTAGACCCAGACAGACCCAATTAGGCCCACGCAAGCCCATTAGGTCCACACAAGACCATTAGGCCCAAACAGACCCCACTTAGGCCC
>JAMKQA010003560.1:0-15502 GCA_024699735.1 Posidonia australis
GAATGTATGGTTTTTGAGTAATTTTGGGCATGAGACCCAATTTATGATTTTAAAGCATGGTTTTTCATGAATTGAGTTGGGACCCTAGAAGAGGGTCAAGTGTTGCATGGGAATAGATTCCTGCAACCAAGAGAATGAAATGGAAATGGTTTTGAAAAGGAAAACTTAAAGAGTTTTGAAAATATAACACTAATAATGTGTTAAGGAACCACGGGAGTTGGTGTCGACAATGTGGTAGGAGTATGAGGCTCCAATGAAACCAATTGTCAGATACGACTGTGGTTGCCGTGCTTGAGACGGTGTAGGCTGAGCCTAGGTGTATAAGACCTAGGTATCCAGGTCACTGATGGTGTAGGCTGAGCTTAGGTTATTGAACCTAGTTGTTTGGGTCACCGATGGGACGTCAGATAAAGACGTATTCCCGTGCTTATGAAATGAAATTAAGGCCAGTTGGCCAGGGCAGTGTCATCCCACACGTGGAATTTCACCGATGTAGTGCTAGGAGGTAGGGGAAATGGTGTCCTCACCTACTGCTTGTGTGCCTGGTTACCCCTGATCAAGGTAACATCAATAAAGAAAAGTGGAAATGAATAGGAAAAGTGTGTGTGGTTTTGTGAAAAATAAAAAGAAATGTGGTTTGGCTAGGATTGGACTTATGAATGGTCCTAAAATCCTAGAATAAAATAAGAATTGTGTTTTAACCAGTTCCTAGCCAGTATTTATGATTTTGGTTTTGAGCCCGAGAGGCATTGTGCTTTAGGCTAGATCTGGTCGAAAATGTGGTTTCTCAGGATATGAGTTTTGAAAGTGGTTTTGGTTTTGGGAAGAAATCCCAAGCAATAAAAAGAAAGATGAGTTTTGAGAAAGGATGGAAAAAAATGGTTTTGGAAACTAATTTCCAACTGTTTTGAAAAGAAAAAAAAAGAAAAAAATCAAGTTTGAAAAGAGTATGGGTTTGGGATCTAATTCCCAAGTGATTTCAAATAAAAAAAGAAATGATGTTTTAGCACTGGATTTTAAATGAAAACCAAGCTTTTTAAATTTAAAGTGGCTTTTTTAGCATTTTGCTAGATTTTGCTGCATGTGTGTTTAGGGCGCGTATTAGGTGACTTAGATGTCACTCACGCGTGCTTTGGTTAGTTTCCAGGTGCAGATTGTGTGCAACCAGGTTCCGATGCAGGAGTAGGAGCTTCTAGCTGCACATCGTTTCCTGGAGGTGAGCCATATTTACAGTTATTTAATTTTACTATAATTAGTGTAATTTTGCTTATAATACTGTGATTACAGTAGCATGCCCGGGGTCGAGGCGTTACAAGATGATTTTTCTAAACTTCTCCATTTGGCCCAACTCACATTCATTGGAATGGGAGCTGGCAGTAGAGCCATCTTTGGTGAACCACAAATCACACAAAAATACCAATGTACTACACTAAGCGTACTACCAAATGGGACAAGTTTCAACTAAATCCATTAAGCATAGCTCAAGCAATAAAATTACAAAGACATGAAACCCTAACATGCAATGTAGCTAAATCCAAAAATCAGTCCAAAAACCACAATAATCCTAAAAACTGGCAAGTTCTACACATACACATGCAATCCAGCCAATCTACTCCATTCCCATCATTTGCCATGATTTTTGCCACATTTATCATGATTTATGCCATTAAAACACAAAAGATAGAATAGAGAGCGAAGTTGGAACATGTACGCTCAGGAAGGTTTTTGGCAATCCTGAGCCTCTCCAGCAAGTTTCTCCTCACTTTTGACGTCCTCTAGGCCTACCCAACCACTGGCCAAGCCCTAGCACCCCTGCACACATACCTCTCTTTCTCTCTTAGCTCACGGCTCCTCCTTCTTTGGCCCTCACTCTCTTTGGCTTCTCTTCTCCCTTGTGCTCTACTCCTTGGTGCCATCACCACCTCCCATCTTATCACCTTCTGCCCTGTGCCAGCCCCGCTGCTTTCGCCAATCGCCTTAGCTTTCTCAGAGTTGGTTTGATGTGAAGGAATGGGTAGGCTAAGCTTATAGGCCTGGCGTGTGAAATAGGAGACCGTGCATGCTTTGATTCAGACTCAACCCAGGTTCCACACGCATGGGAGACACAATAAGCTAGAAAGCCACACAAACCAAGGAAACCAATATAACACAACCACACAGAGAGAAAGAAACACACTTAGGCCAACAACACCTTGATTATCCATTAATAAACCATATTACACGAATATTACAAATTTTCCATAGTTTACAATAATTCTAGATAATCGGGCATAGGTGTTACAACTTTGGTAGTATTCGAGGTGAAGACCTTGACTGTACAAGTGATTTGGAAACCATGTCTCTCCACCTACTGGTGAAGGCGGTGAAGTCTTCATTTGGTTTCATTATTTTACCTAGGAGTGGTGGACGTACTATTGTAGAAATTTATCCAACACAATCTTGAAGTCGTTGAGGTCATAAGCAGTGAGTGTGTTGAACCACCTCAATGCTTTTCCCTCGAGGCTCTTGAAGAACAGGTGGACAGTGAGCCCATTATCATGCTAATAGGGTAAGGCATCTATGGTGAAGGTAGCTAGATGACTTCTTGGATCGCCTGTCCCATCGTACTTCTGCATCATGGGCATCTTGACCCAAGTGGCAAATTGAAATGCGGGAATCTAGAAGTGTCAAAGCCCACTAGTGCCCTAGAGATTGTGCCTTCCTCTGCAAGTGCATTTGAGACCATTCTTTTAACATCCAACTCTAGAGTGATTGACTGCCATGTCCTTGGTACCCTTGAAATTGTTGCGGTTGGGGGGCACCATATTGAGGAGGAAAGGAGGGTTGAGTTGAAGCATAGGAGGGCTGCATGGTCGAAGATGGTTGGGTTACCCATAGGTATGGATTTGAGTCATAGCTTAACGGGGGTTGTATATCTTGATGGGCAGAAGAGTAAACCAGGGTTACAGGATATTGAACAGGAGATTGTGTTGATGGGCCATGGATTGGGACATTGACCGTTGGGCTTGGTGGTATCGTATATATATTTCCCATGAAAGTGTGGCTAATGGACTCTAGTGATATGAAGAGGAGAGTCCATGGGTATTTGGAATTTGGAAATTGGGATTATGATGTGCCACTGAATGATGGGCATGGTTGGCTATCCCTTGTAGGTTGATAGGTGAGGGGGCACTCCATGGCCGGTTATAGCTCATCCCACCTCCTCCACTTTGTTCATGTAATTGGCTTCCATATGAAGTTGGGGTGTTAAAGAAGGACCCATGTTGACCCATAGAGTTGCTCGCTTGTGCCATGGAGATAGTAGTCGACAAACTTGGCATAGCTAGTGTGTTGGAGGAGACGATGTAGAAGTAATGTGCTTTTGTCATGTTTGACTGGCCTTCTCTTTGTTGATCTTCCTTCTTGGCCGATTACAAGTTTAAAAGATGGAAATTACAGACTCTAATTCATAACCTATTACAAGTTCTAAACAAAGGTTACAAACCCTAAATGCAATAAAAAATACAACGAAAATGCTTATAACTTTGTTTAATATAGAAACTAATGACCCTAGGTTCTATTCCAGTGTCCCTGTAACCAATATGCAAGCACAAACCAAACCATCCTACAAGCAAGGCACCCAGAGCACAGTCTGCTTGATTTTGCCGACTTGGGCAACACTAGGACTCGTTGACTTTTTAGTAGGTGGCAGATAGTGACACTAGTTTGACCGGCAACTAATCAGCCTATTCTTCTAGTAGTCACAATCTATCCTTGACAGGGGACACGTGAAACAAGTCTAATTAATAAAATAGGGTTTCACACAAAATGCAAATTTTAATTGGTGAAAGTAGTTAATTAATTGGTTGATTAATCCTACGTTCCCTCAACTTATTTGGGCTCCTAAGGCAAGGGTGAGGCCTTTCTTCAAGGTTCTATTGTTACACTCAATGGAAATTTTCTTCTTTAGGTACCAATCTTAAACCTTTGGAAGGTCTACAAAGAGGGCCTAGGCTGTAGGTTTGTCTCTCTATAGAAGGGACCTCAACCTAGGATTCTGTCCTTAGGGTCGAATCCTAGCAAACCACAAAAAACCGTAAATAAACAAAGAACAAGAAAGTATCAAGTATCTACTAGGCTATATTACTAACTCAAGGAAAGAGGTGGAGTCAGAAATATGCCTCTAAGACACCTTAAGTTCTCTAATCTAGTAATTAAAACCAAACACAGAATATTGGAGAGCAAGTTGCATTGGCCTAGTTCACTCGGCTCAGTTGTTCTAACTAGAAAAAGGTCCTCAAGGAACTCTAACTTTATTGTAAAGCAGTTAGTTTTCACCCTATTGGTGGACGGAAAACAAACCTAAAAATCACTAAAAAAACGTAAAATATAAGTGGGCAGGATATTTGTTCATTTTTTTATTTATTTACTTTGCTATTACAGGCCTAAAAAAACAACACAAATAAAAAACGAAGAGCCTACAAGGAAAACAACATTCCAGTTCTCGTTGCCTATAAGACAGGCACCAATATGTGTTGCCCTCTCAAGGAGCGGCGAGACATGATGCCATAGAGACAAGTAGTTGAAACTATAGGACACCTATTTACTAGGAAAAGTCAAATAAAAGGTCTGGTTGTCGCGAAACCTTAAGCACACAACTTCCTAGACCTAAAACTACACCTAAATCTAGAAATAAATGAAAAATAAATGATAGGGAAGGGTAGAGTTACTTACGTAGCACGAAGGTTGACTCAAACCAGTTCTACTGTGATCGCCAGTTCTTTGGATGTGGATTTGGGGGTTGATGGAGAGTCATCGTCGTGTCCACTCACATTGATGACTCTTTTGTGATCACCACTTGTCGTTCGCTTGTGCTAGCTGACAAGAAACCTACGAGAGATTTGTAGTGGTATTATGGTGGTGGGTTCTTGGTTCACTAGATTGATAATAGGATGTCGTATAGTGACATCCTTGTGCTATGTTATCTTCCTTCCCTTCAAAAAAAAGAAAAGAGAAGAAAAGAAAAATCTAGATTAGACTAAGTGTAGCAAACAATTTCACAATAAAATAATGAAAACGTGAATAAATAAAACTAAATACTAACCGAGGGGTTGTCCCCCTATGCATATGCTATGGATTTTTTTAAAATTCAATTTTATGCAATGTAATATGTAAAGAAATGATTGGAAAGAAAACTCCGTTTCACCCTCGTGTATTGTGAAGTGGGTTTAGAGGTTTGACGGAACTCTAGAGGTGCACTATGGCTTCAGAAGGCTGGATCTCTTATGAATCAGGGTTATCCCATGGTGATTTGATAGAGTGGGGCTAAGATTCTAGGATCTCTAAGGGTTTCTCTCCCACAAGACGTCTCTCTAGGATTTTGATTGGCTCATTATGGGTTTCTAATGTGCCTGTCCCTCAAAATCTTGACCTAGGAGGTCTATTTATAAAGATTGGGGGCACCAGATCTCGCCAAGTGGGAGATTAAGGGCCAAGATTAAAAATGTTTACAATGGTAGAAAATCTTTTTGGGAACTTGTCACCGATACAACTGGCAACAGAGTCTACACGTCACCGCACATAGAGGCGACCATGCTATAGACTCTGGATCTGTCGCACGGGGTGAATCAACAGTTGAATGGTAGTGAAATCTGTCATATCTGCTAGTCATCGTTTTCACTTGCATCGAGACACTAAAAAGGAAAAATTTCGGAAATTAAGATCCTAAAATATCTTCTTGCGAATCTCTTAGCAAATAACGACTAAATCAATAATTTAAAATCATCTTCGTATTATAAAGATTTCAAATAAATTCCAAATTCAATTTAAAATTAAATTGTCAAGTAAATCAAATTTGAAAATTTATATCTCCCACAATTTTGAGAAAAATTAGTTAAAATCAATGATATATCATATTGAACCTAGATTGGCAATCATCTAGATATTCTGGATTTATCTTTATTTTTAGGTAGTATATTGAATTAAATATAGTTATAACATTAAAATGTGATAACTTATCATAATAATCTCATTTTTGGTAAAATAAAGGTAAGTAATGTTAATTATAGAGTCATCCAAATTTCTATAATTTTTTTGAATTAATTGATTTTAATAATGATTTATATAATAAACATAGATATTTAATTGTTAGAAAATAATAGAAATCATAATAATCATGGAAAAAAGTCATGATAATATTTATAAATGTCCTATATATCATATTAAAGTCAGTGATGAAAAACTAAGTGGAGAAAGGTAGGCAAGATGTCTGTCGCTTGTTTACATGTCACCTAGACATCTCGTCACTAGCTTTAGCAGCGACGAGTTATGTCACCCACCAATGTGGCGGCAAGGACTATCGCTAGTCAACGAGGCAACATTCTAGTTTTTTACGTTTTACCCTCTATCTTTTATCTTAATCCTTAAAGATAAATTAAAAACCCAAAAAACTTCTAGAATTCCAGGAAATCATAAAAACATCTTCTTTAAGGTCAAAATACTTAAATTTGCCACCAATTTGAGTAAGACGGGAATGTCAGCTCTGCCACAACTGATGACTTACACTGAAAATGTCTAAGGGGCTCGAACCTACCACTAGTTTGATTGTATTAGCTCTGCCATAGCTAACGACCTTGAAACAAGTAAAATCAAGAATGTTTTTAAGAATATTATGAAAAATTTAGAAAATACGTTACAAATTCTTAGCCAAGTGATCTAGGGTGCCTCAAGGGTTCCTATCCTACATGAACTCTGGAAAATACAAAAAAGTGATATCTACTGCTGCAAAGATGGAAAAGGCCTAATGAAGCCTCACAACTTACGTATAGAATAAAGTTTTCAACAAAGACACAATGTTAAGCTCAAATAATGGTTCATCTACCATATGTCTCCTAATAACTCAAAATCAAAATAGGATTTAGTTCCTTCATCTTGCTTGATCTACCAACAATCTTGTGTAGATCCCTCTGAGAGATCCCAATTATCTCTCATCCTGAATTCAACTGATGAAGAAGAAATAGGAGTATCCTCTCCCCTATCTCCTTTGATATTGGTCTCTTCATTTGACGAGGAGAGTGCTTCTTCTGTAGGCATTTTTGATGGACTCTCTTTGATGCACCTCCCCCATCCATGTCTTTGACTCCCCTTTGATCATCACTGTAGGAGGCTCTCGTTGGAATTACCATGAATTGATAGTGCATAGTACCCTATATGGGGCCGATAGTCAATATCCCCCACATACTATTGCTGTGGGTTCCCATTATTCCTCTCCGACCCTAGATTATTCTTATGGTCCCAAGGCATTAAATGCCTCAAGTCTTTTCTCTAGTGGAATGGCGATATCTCCTACATTACACCTTGAGATAATAAATGCATGCCACTCTGCATTTAATGCTTGTGTCAAGACTAATCGTCGTTCCTGTTTTTCTACCAAATCCAAATCAAAAAGATTTGTGTCGATTTTTGATGTCTATGAAATATCCCATCTTTTCGATTTCCACTTTCTTTTGCTAACGTATCTTCCTCTTAACCAGTCTCTCGAGAAGCATGCCTGCATGCGTGTTAAAAATTCTTCCATTTCTCCTCTTATATCTCTTCAACTTTGTGAGGACGATTGGATCCTAGTTAAGCCATGACATGAGAAGAACCCCCTTTTTCTCGTCTGCATCATAACTAGTAGGTGCTTGAATTATGGTTTTCACAGTCATTCTAGGACTCGTAGATTTAGGAGATTTTGCTTCAAATGTAACTCTCTTGATCATTTAGTAGCTATTTGCATATTCTTCTCCCCTTTTTCCTCTCACTAGCTTCCTTCCTCTACAAAAGCTTCTCACTCTCACAACTTCCCCTCCTACTCCTTTCAGAACTTAGTCATGGCTAGAATCACTACTCAGTACTCGATTGTTATACCCCTTTTGACGAGACTTATGAGCACTTGGATTTTCTCTCTTCTTGTGACATGGTAACCACTAACAGTAGTAATATGTCCAAGGGGGGATTTAGTAGCTCATCTTTTAGGCCACTAGCCACTGGATCAAGAGTGGGAGGTTTTCTGGATTTTTTATTACAAATTCTTGGTAAAGTTCCCTTGCATTTTTCTAAGAGATGAAGCATGGAATATGAGTTGAATCACTACATCTGGTATCTCCTTGTCCTTTGCTTCTTCGTCCATCAACTCAAATGCTGTCCACATTCTTGATGTTGAAGTGATTTGGATTTGTATGGAAGGAATACCTTATCATTTTTGGAGTGTCAACTTATTCTATAGATTGGTAGTTGATTTTCTTGAGTTAGTAGAGGTGGACATGAGCAATGAACAAGTTCGATATCAAGGATACGCTGAACTTAAAGTAAGGCTCCATCTAGGCATGGATCTCCTTGAACGAAGATATTTCTCTTTTTCTAAGAATGTATACCCCATTCATTTCAATAGAGTTTGGGATATCTATTCCCCCCCTATGACCAATTTTGGCCCTTATCCTGCTCTTTTCGCCATGGGTTAATTTGGGACTAGGGGACACTAAAAGTCATATGAGAAATCTTTCAGAGGTGCTTGTGATCATAGAGAAGGTAGAGGTGGTAGGGGATTTGGTATTGGTTACAATGTATGGACTAGAGCTCCATCTGAGAATGTGGGCTTGGCTCATGGTTCAATGCATCGTCCAAATCCTAGGCCCATGAGAAGAGTGCCTCCTAGTCTGCAACATTGGTATTTTGCCCAGGCCTTTTTTTGAGAAGTCCGATTCTATAGTACCTATTGAATCTATCTCTTAGGTTATTCTCAGTGGTGGCAGCCAACAATGTGGTATTGTTCCCCCCTCTTCCTCGATGTCGCACTCTCGCAAGGGTCTTATTCCAGTCCATTCTTTAGTCTTTGTGACTTTCTCTTCTCGTACTGATCAAGGCAAAGTTCCCATGCTAAACTCCAAGCCTCTTGACGCAAACAAGAAGATTTCAATGCCTTCATTGTTTAGCCCAAGGCCTCCACAAAGATATCAAGGCTTTCGGCATCCAAAAGTTGTAAATTCAAAAAAAGCCCACATCAAGGTCCTTCTTGTTGCTTTTGAGGAATTGGGCACGAAGGATTCAGACATCGAGGATGATGAGGCTAGTGCTCTACAATCTCTCCCTTATTCTTTGAGTCCTTCTTTGGTTCATCACTTAGATAGTCAACAACAAAGTCCTAAAATGCCAATGTGTAACACCCGTAAAATTGATTTTGTACTTATTTACATTATAATGAATTTATTCCTAGACGAGTGTTATTGTTCGAAGGCCTTTTTTTGTGATTTTGTCATTTTGGGCTTGGGCCTCATGAGTTGGCTTCTGGTCCTACGTTCCTGTGCATGGTTGGCACTATGCATTGTGGCATTATGCTTGTGGGCCTCGGTGTGGGTCCGTGTGAGGCTCGCATTTGTGGGTCAGTTGGTGGGAGTTAGTTGGTGTGGTTGGTTGCACTGTGCATGTATGCATGCAGTTACCACCACCTATGCGCATATAGCTACAGCTCGTCAACCTCCTCCTCCACACCTCTCCTCTTTTCCCACTTCGTTGTCCTCCTCTCGAGCACCACTCCTCCTCCCTCACTCATCCTCTCTCCTTCCCTCCCACTCTCCCCTATTCACCCCTACCCTCTTTCTCCCCTTCCCTTGTCTCGCCCCTCTCCCTCTCTCTCATCTCTTCCCTTTTTCTCCCTTACCTCTTCCCTTTGCTTGGTGTGCTCCACGGTGTGCGGTGGCATGCGACGGCTTGTGTCAATGGCATGTGGCTCCGAGGAGTTGTCCCGAGGGTTGTGGAGGCTCTAGTGGTTTGTAGGTGGTCGGTGATCGGAATTGAGTCGTCAGAAGTCGTATTACGGTACACACTCACCTCGTGTTGTAGAAAGCATGCAATTGGTAGAAAATGATAGAAATGCATGAAATCTAGGTAAATTTTCATTCCTTGAATTTAATGTGAATTTATGGGATTTTATGGAGGCATTTATGGTGTTTTATGGTGGTTGTTGTGGTTTGGGTCCTTTTAACCCCTTTGTCCTTGCGAATTTATATCTTACTGTGTGATGAATGGATTTTGGTTTTGTTTATGTGGATTTGGTGTAGACTTGAGGGTCTACAATATATGTTTTAGTTGGATTTTGTGGTGCTTGTTTTGGGGGTTCGCCCCAAGGTCCCAATTTGGGCGATTTCAAAGTTGGAGCTTTGGGCCATTTTCTAGATTCGCAAAAACCTTCGATTAGATTAGGTCCCCTCGTCGAACTTCGGTCCTCTGATTTTGGATGGTTGACTGAATCACGAGATTTTGGTCAATCGAACAACATTTTGGTCAGCCGATTTGGCCATGAGTGATGACCATTGACCTATTTCGGTCGATCGATCCTAATCAGTCTTTCAATCCAGGGTTTTTTTAGTATACCGATTCCTTTTTGGTATGCCGAATCAGGACCCAACTGTTTTATAAATTTTATTTCCAAGGATTTTTCAGATTGGTTTGTTTTGCCCATTTGAGATGGGATTGTGGGTCGTTAGTGGTAGTCCCATGGGACACCTGATGTGCCGTTTTGTCGAGGTTTTGAAAGAGTTTCCAAAGATATAAAATGGTTTTGGAAAATGGTTTTTAAAAGAGATGAGTTGGCCTATTTTGGAAATGGTTTTCTTGGTTTTCTGTGTGTGGGCCGAGACACTATGGGACCGTGTTGTCGGGACCAGGGAATGTGACAACATTCTCGCGTGGTTGGGTGCATCTCCTTGGTTGTGGTCGGGGGCCGAGATACTTACGGCTAAGGGTCGTCGGGTCTTGGAGGTATGAGACTCCCTAACTGTCGTCTCAAGGCTAAGGGTTTTGGTCCGCAGGTTGAGGTGTCTTGTGGCAAGATGAGGAGGTATGATACTCTTACCGTCGCTGTGAGTACTGAGGCTCGCATGTTGTCGGGTGTGGAGGTATGACACTCCCTCTAAGCATTATGTGGAAGATGTCGTGAGGAGGCGTACCTTGTGGTGGCCAATGCAGGTGGGACTCGTGCTCCATAGCTAGTAGCATCCTGAGAGATAGGACTACCTTCCTAGGGATGGGTTGGCTCTATGAGGGTTCTCCAGGTGGAAGAATCGTAGGATGGTGGTTGGCTCCTACACAGGGTGGCACACCATGGCAGTGTAGATGACGTTGGTCACACTTCGGTGGGATGCTTGTGGCTTGAGTTGGTTTCCTAGTGTCGGGCTTCTCGACTCACTATGTGTGATTTTGGCCATTGAGGGCCTCATTTGTGACTTTTGGCTGGTAGAGCCTATTGCTGTTTTGGTCGGTGTGGGCTGCGTTTGTTTTGTTTTTCGGCCTTATGGGCCTGATTATGGGATTTTAGAGAAAATGATTTGTGAAATGAATTTAAAAGAAAATTAATATAGTTTTGGTTTTCCACTGTTTTTTTGGGGTGCATGCTGGGTGACTTTTGTCACTCACACTTGCTCTTTGTGGTTTTTAGGTTGCAAGTGCAGGCATACAATTCAGTTTTAGCATAGTGCATATAGTCCGGAGTCTCGTAGCCGCACACATAGGTTCCTGGTAGTTGATATTTCTGTTTAGCTTTTAAGTTCCTATAATTTAATTTATTTTAAATTTTTATGGGAATTAGGGGTGTGACAAATCTTGTATCAGAGCTCTAGGTTCACTATGTTGCACTAGCCTAGGGTGTTCGGTCTAGAGACTCCATAGGTTTGCATACATGGTAGAGACTGTACCTAGTTATGTTCATGGTTTTCTGGTTGTTGTTTTGTCTATGGTGCAGGTGTTTTGCCTTCCTCCATGCATGATGCCTCGTCGTGGTCGTAAAGGCAAGGCCCCCATAAAGGAAATCGAGCCTGAGAGGACGTGGGCGGATGGAAGGCAGTTCGTGCTGAATTGTAGAAATTGGCACACGAGATCTCCCATGCCTTCAGCAAGAATAGTGCTAGTGAGCCGTCGGGTGACCTATGGCTGAGCCAATTCACGAAGCTTCATCCACCGTCGTTCAAGGGAAAGGTTGGTGTTGAGGAGAGCAAGGCCTGACTAGAGAAGGTGGTGAAGATGTTGGAGAGCATGGCGTGCCTAGAGGAGCATTGGGTGCGGCTGGCGACTTATCTGCTAGATGGTGAGGCAAATAGGTGATGGAAGTCTGTGAGGCGGTTGAAGTTCCCGAACTCAGTCACTGTTAGTATCTAGCATAAGGATTTCATGGCGGCCTTCTATGACAAGTATTTCCCTGCTCATGTGAAGAAGCAGCTTCGTCGAGATTTCCAAAGTTTTGACCAGGGCACGATGTCGATGCTCAAGTATGAGATTGAGTTCACCTGGCTAGAACATTTCGCTCCTGCCTATGAGTCAGAGGAGGAACGGATGCAAAGGTTTCTAGACGACTTGAACGTAGGACTATTAGTGAAGGTGATGGGCTGTCCGTGCCAGACTATGGAGGACATGGTTGGGATGGCATATCGCTTCGAGGCAGAGCATCAGAAGTATCTATAGAGTCGTTCCAAAGGGAAGGGTAAGTCTTCTTTTACTTCCAGGTTCTCTTTCTTTGGTCCTATGAGCGCCAGTAGTTTGGGTAGCCCTGAGAAGAAGCAGAACGGAAGGTCCAGTGTTTCCTCTACAGGTTGACGGAGTTTTGCTAGGGGTAGTGAAGCTGGCATCAGTTGGACAAGGTCTAGTGCTCCTAGTGGGAACTAATGCTTCAATTGTGTTCAGGTGGGCCACATTGCTTCATTTTGTCCTCATCCTCGACAGTCTATAGCCTCAGTGGTGTGCTACAACTACGGAAAGACAGGACATGTTCAGAGATCCTATCTGGAACTGCCTGCCAGGAAGCACACCGTAGAAGCCGACTAGGGGATGGGTGTTAACCATTGCAACTCTAGGTGCTAGGACTTCGGGAGATGTAGTTAAGAGTAAGGATGATTAGTGGTTTTGTGACCCTCTATGATTATTGTAATCTCGTTTGTAACCTAAACATCTACCCGATTGTATGTATGTGGTGGTGTTGTTTTGCTTGGCCATCAGGTTCTTTTATTGTAGCTGGCTAGATGGTCAAAGTGTTGTTTGACTCAGGGAGTTCTTTCTCCTCTCTCTCTGAGTCATTCGCGGCGGAGTTGGGAGATAGACCAGCTAGATTGGCCTTTCATCTCAACATGGTCACACCATTGGGGGAGCACAGTTTGGCATTGAGGTATCTTTGATCTATCGACTTGACGCTGAATGGTAGAGAGTTCAATGCCAGCCTGATCGTGATGGACATGCAGGAGTACGATGTGATACTCGGCATGGATTGGGTGGTGCAACAGTCTACTTTGAATAACTACACTCAGAGGAGAGTATATTTTAGGTCTCCTGAGGATGGGTCTTTCTTTGTGCAAGGTGGGTGTCAGGGTGAGCCTAAGCATGTCATTTTAGCTATGAAGGCTTATAAGTCTTTGGTCAGGGGTTGCGTGGGATATCTAGCCAATATAATTACCTCCATTTCTCCTAAGTCGGGTGTTCACAACTTCTCTATGGTGTGTGAATATTCCGACGTTTTCCCTGACGATTTGCCTGGATGCCACCTCACAAGGAAGTAGAGTTCTTGATCAATCTGATCCCCAGTTCTAGAGCTGTGTTGAAGCCTCCCTATCGCATGGTGTTAGTGGAATTGCGAGAACTTAAGACTCAGTTGCAAGAGTTGTTGGACAAGGGATTTATCAGGTTGAGTGTGTCTCCATGGGGAGCACCTATCTTGTTCGTCTGTAAGAAGGATGGTTCGCTCCGACTGTGTATAGATTATCAGATGTTGAACCAGATCACGGTGAAGAACAAGTATCCCCTACCCTACGTTGATGACCTGTTCGACTAGTTGCAGTCTGCATCCGTGTTCTTGAAGATTGATCTAAGGTCAAGGTATCACCAGTTAAGGATACGAGACTCAGATATTCAAAAGATTGCTTTTTGGATGCTGTATGGGCATTACGAGTTCACGATCAAGCCTTTCGGCCTAACTAATGCACTGACTGCTTTTACGGATCTAATGAATAGGATTTTTAGTCCTTTCCTTGACCAGTTTGTTGTGGTTTTTGTTGATGATGTGATGGTCTACTCCCCTGATGTAGAGACTCATGCCTTGCATTTGAGGGCGGTTCTGGATACTTTGAGGCGTCATTAATTGTATGCCAAATTCTCCAAGTGTGAGTTCTGGCTAAGTGAGGTTATGTTCCTTGGCCATTTGATATCTGGAGAAGGCATCAGAGTGGACCCAGCTAAGGTCGAGGCAGTGAGCAGTTAGGAGCGACCAAGGACTATGGTGGAGATTTGGAGTTTCTTGGGTCTGTCGGGCTATTATAGAAGATTCATCAAGGATTTCTCCTCTATAGTCGTGCCTTTGACAAGTTGACCAAGAAAGGGGTTCTATTCTATTGTGACCAGAATTGTGAGGTGAGTTTCCAAGAGCTAAAGTCTCGTCTGGTTTCTACCCCTGTGTTGATTCTACCTTTTAGAAGTGGTGGCTTCACTATGTATAGACGCCAGTGGTGTTGGGCTAGGGTGTGTTTTGATGCAACATGGCAATGTTATTGCATATGCTTCGTGCCAGCTAAAAGATCATGAGAAGAATTACCCGACCCACGATTTGGAGATGGCTGTCGTGGTGTTCGCTCTTATGCTTTGGTGACACTATTTGTATAAAGAATAGTTTGAGGTCTTCACCGATCATCAGAGCTTGAAGTATATCTTCATGTAGAGGGACCTCTAACTAAGGTAGCGTCGTTTGGTGAAATATCTGAAGGACTATGATTTCAGCTTGTCCTAGCACCCTAAGAAGGCCAACATGGTCGTCGATGCCTTGAGTCAGCGTACACGCATGATGGCAAGCCTCTTGGTGAAGGTGTGGTCCATGTTGGAGGATCTAGTGATCTGTAGGCTGAAGCGGCAAGCTCGGGGGACGGTTGGTGCCTGGGTGGCCAACCTATCTATTTACCCCAAGATGATAGAGTTTATTGTCGCCTGTCAGGAACTAGATCTGTTTGTTCAGGCTGTGTTTGAGAAGCTGGAGGCTGGTGGAGAGCCTCATTTCTCTATTGGGGCATATGGGGAGCTGAGATATGATATACACCTGTATGTGCCCCAACATAAGGAGGCCAGGTAGAGATTTCTCGATGAAGCACATCGGTCTAGATACATTATTCATCCTGGAAGTACGAAGATGTATCGAGATCTGAAGGGGAATTTTTGGTAGGCTGTCATGAAGAGAGATGTTGTTGACCATGTGGCGAGGTGTACAACCTGTCAACTGGTCAAGGCAGAGTACTAGAGACCTAGAGGGACCTTGGAGCTGTTGGATATTCCCGTGTGGAAGTGGGAGCACATCTGTAGACACCTCAATTTTCTGATTTTGCAGAATAAGGATGTGGTGGCTGAGCTTGAACCCTGGTTGAGCCCATTTGGGCCCACAAGCCCATCTTAGGCCCATTTGACTTCATGGAGGCCTTTTTAGCCCATTTGGTCCATTTGAGCCCACCTAAACCTATGTGGGCCC
>JAMKQA010003562.1:0-11165 GCA_024699735.1 Posidonia australis
TGATTAGGGTTTAGAATTTGATTAATTAGGGTTTTTATTGGATTTTAAGTGGGTTTGAGTGGGTTTTATTTGAATTTTTAGGTGGATGTTAATTGGATTAAGTGGGTTCTAGGGTTTTGGATTTTAAGTTTAATTGGGTCAGGTGGGCTAGTGTGGGCTGATTGGACTTGTGTGGGGTAGGGTTTCGGTGGTTGCGACTAGAGCATCATTTAGAGGAGCCTGCTGCCAAATGACTTCAAAGTTGGGGTGTCTACAGATGCCCCTCCCTAAGCACGGTCAAGGGACGGTTGGAACCGAGACCGATGCTCAAAGTTGACAAGACACCCCATTTGAGTTCGCGGGAGAGTGGTATTTACTATGAGGCCGTGAGCCACTTATTCTGCGGATGCACCGACAAGTCATGACTCGAGGCCCATGCAGGATTTAAATGCAAAGGATGACCCTGATGCTGGGTAATGAATGAGGGTGAGGCTGAAAACGAGTGGGTAGCTCAACCCTTGAAGGAGAGCGTGAGGGATTTCCCGACTCGTGCCAAAGAGTGCCCGGGTAGGTCTGTCAAACTTATCAGCCGGGGCAAACCTGATGAATGACTGACCATTCGGCCCAGAAGATGCAGGGCAAGATGCTGGACTTGCCGTCCGAGGGATAGACCGATGACGGGTGTCACCTAAATAGTCTGGGGGTATCAGCCCGAGAGAAGGGGCATGGGATAAGACTATCAAGCCTACAAGCTAAATGATAGTGCATGGTAAGTTGACGGACCTACCGACCGGATAGTTCGGGTTATCAGCCTGAGGATGAGTTGACGGACTCATTGCCAGATAGTTAGGGCTATCAGCCTAGAGATGAGTTGACGGGCTCAGCACTGGATAGTTAAGGCTATCAGCCTAGGGGACTAGGAATCAGCAGCTCGGATCTGCTCTGGACTTAAACGAGTCACGAGAAAGGGACAAAACTTGAATCTCCTCCGGACTTAAAAGAGACACAAGAAAACGGATAAAGAGTTATTCCTAGAGGCCTGGAATCAGCAACTCGGGACTCCTCCAGACTTAAAGGAGTCGCGAGAAAGGGATAAAACTCGAATCTCCTCCGGACTTAAAGGTGACACGAGAAAAAGGAACAAAACTCGAATCTCCTCCGGACTTAAAGGAGATTCAAGAAGAGGAATAAAGAGCTGTTCCTGGAGGCCAAGAATCAGCGACTCGGGACTCCTCCGCACTTAAAGGAGTCGCGAGAAAGAGACAAAACTTGAATCTCCTCCGGACTTAAAGGAGATTCAAGAAGAGGAATAAAGAGCTATTCCTGGAGGCCAGGAATCAGCGACTCAGGACTTAAAGGAGTCGCGAGAGAAAGACAAAACTCGAATCTCCTCCAGACTTAAAGGAGACACGAGAAAAGGGAATAAAGAGCTATTCCTGGAGGCCAGGAACCAGCCACGTAGGACTCCTCTGAACTTAAAGGAGTCGCGAGAAAGGGACAAAAACTCGAATCTCCTCCGAACTTAAAGGAGACACAAGAAAAGGGAATAAAGAGTTGTTCCTGGAGGCCAGGAATCAGCGACGCAGGACTCCTTCAGACTAAAAGGGGTCGCGAGAAAGGGACAAAAACTCGAATCTCCTCCGAACTTAAAGGAGACACGAAAAAAGGGAATAAAGAGCTGTTCCTGGAGGCCAGGAATCAGCGACGCAGGACTCCTCCGGACTAAAAGGGGTCGCGAAAAAGGGACAAAAACTCAAATCTCCTCCTGACTTAAAGGAGTCGCAAGAAAGGGACAAAACTTGAATCTCCTCCGGACTTAAAGGAGACACGAGAAAAGGGAATAAAGAGCTATTCCTGGAGGCCAGGAATCAACGACTCGGGACTCCTCCAGACTTAAAGGAGTCGCGAGAAAGGGACAAAAACTCGAATCTCCTCCGGACTTAAAGGAGACACGAGAAAAGAGAATAAAAAGCTGTTCCTAGAGGCTAGGAATCAGTGACTCGGGACTCCTCCGGACTTAAAGGAGTCACGAGAGAGGGACAAAACTCGAATCTTCTCCAGACTTAAAGGAGACACGAGAAAAGGAAAAAAACTCGAATCTCCTCCAGACTTAAAGGAGACATGAGAAAAGGGAATAAAGAGCTGTTCCTGGAGGCCAGGAATCAGCAACTCGGGACTCCTCTGGACTTAAAGGAGTCGCGAGAAAGGGACAAAACTCGAATCTCCTCCGGACTTAAAGGAGACATGAGAAATGGGAATAAAGAGCTGTTCTTGGAGACCAGGAATCAGCGACTCAAGACTCCTTCAGGCTTAAAGGAGTCGCGAGAGAGGAACAAAAATTCGAATCTCCTCCGGACTTAAAGGAGACACGAGAAAAGGAAATAAAAAGCTGTTCCTGGAGGCCAGGAATCAGCGACTCGGGACTCCTCTGGACTTAAGGGAGTCGTGAGAAAGGGACAAAACTTGAATCTCTTCTGGACTTAAAGGAGACACGAGAAAAGGGAATAAAGAGCTGTGCTTGGAGGCCAGGAATCAGCGACTCAGGACTCCTCCAGACTTAAAGGAGTTACGAGAAAGGGACAAAACTCGAATCTCCTCCGGACCTAAAGGAGACACGAGAAAAGGAATAAAGAGCTATTCTTGGAGGCCAGGAATCAGCGACTCGGGACTCCTCTAGACTTAAAGGAGTCGCGAGAAAGGGACAAAACTCGAATCTCCTTCGGACTTAATGGAGACACGAGAAAAAGGAATAAAAAGCTGTTCTTGGAGGCCAGGAATCAGCGACTCGGGACTCCTTCGGACTTAAAAGTGTCACGAGAAAGGGACAAAACTCGAATCTCCTCCGGACCTAACGGAGACACGAGAAAAAGGGACAAAGAGCTGTTTTTGGAGGCCAGGAATCAACGACTCGAGACTCCTTCGGACTTAAAGGAGTCACGAGAAAGGGACAAAAACTCGAATCTCTTCTGGACTTAAAGGAAACACAAGAAAATGGAATAAAGAACTATTCTTGGAGGCCAGGAATCAGCGACTCAGGACTCCTCTAGACATAAAGGAATCGCGAGAAAGGGACAAAACTATAATCTCCTACAAACTTAAAGGAGATTCAAAAAGAGGAATAAAGGCTATGTACACTTGCTTGCTAGCCGAAAAATCTGTTATTGTCTGTAGCTCGCTGGTTTCGATGTGTGACTGCTCTGTCTGTTCACTTGATGACTGATCTGGATAAACTGCTACTTGGGTTCTGTACTAATGCAAGGAGCTTGGCCAAAAGTTTCACGAGGGCATTGTTGCCTCCTTGAAGAAGACGGTCTTGTTGGATATTTTTGATGTCTCTCCAAGTCCACTGTTGTGTCACTGGCTGACTTCTTGGTAGTTTTACTTTGGCATTGGACTGTTAACTGTGCTCTCTTTTGCTGATTAAGGGAGTACGGATATTCTAACTTTGCTCTGATGTCAAAGGCTCAGTGCTATTGTTGTTCTCATTTCCGCACTCGAGCTATAGAGTAGACAACATGTTCTGGATGAAGATACTATCCCAAGAAGGGTCAACCAACAGGATAGCTGACATGCCCTTGGTTGATGACGAAGGTTATCACCACAAAGGCAGCTGACATGCCCCTGGTGTAGGATATCCTCTGCTAGGTCTTTGGCTGATGAGCAACTGACATGCCCCTAGTTTGGGACCTAGCGGGACCTTGCAAAGTGGATAAGTGATAATGCATGCAAGCATGGTGGTGTTATGTTGTGTCATCCCTCAGAATGAATTTGGAATGCTAATCATGCTTGCTATGAGAAGAGAAGAAAACTTCGATTCACAAGACACTACCTGGACTTCTAGGCTGTTAGTGGCTCTCTTGTGGTGGATTATTCAGTAGGTTAGACTCCGTGCCAAACTCCTGGGGACTTAGACCTACTTTTTTGGTTTTTGACTTATTTCTTTTCTCCTTCTTAGGCTTGTAGGCTCACTCTAACCCTAGCTTAGGGGTAATTGGCATCCAGATTTGGAGGGGGCTGCTGGGATTTTATGCAAGGGGTGGCTATTCTCTTAGGCTGCTTGGATTTCATGCAAGGGATGGCTCGTCCCTTGGGTTGCTTGGATCTTTGGGATGTTCGCTTCGACTCCTCCCCAAGGTGAGTGGTAGGGATAGAGTTGGCCTACTTGCCTCTCTCTGTTAGGGCTGGCTTCTGTCTTCTTATTTCTTTTATGCCCTTGTGGATTTTTTTTTTCATTTTGGCTCACACTCATGCTCGCTCCTATCATTTTATCTCCCTCTGGACGTGTAAGTCTCTATGGGAGTTTGGACATTTCGTCTAACCACGTTTGGATGGTGGCTCCCTCACTCGCTAGAATGTCTAGGTAGTGACAACTGAAGAGGTGTAGACCCTTCTCAAGCAGGCTAGCTAGTCCGATTCTCGTCATCGGGATGAGATGCTAATGCTTTATGCACAACTGGATGCAATTATGGATGCTTATGTTACTGAGTGCGCATGAAAATAAAAAGACGAATGTTATGGATTAAATGCACTTGGATCACTGATTATTTTGAAATATGCATGCATGATGGAGTAGTGGATGATGCACGATGCACGAAAAGATACTTTGCAAGGTTAGGATACACGCCTTCTATTCATTGGTAGTACTCTTTAAGATAACATGTGTTGACTAGCTCTGTTAGCTCGACATTGTCCCTATCTTCAAGGATTGCTGCGCCTCCTGAATAGACATGTTTGATGATGTAAGGACCATGCCAGTTAGGTCGGAATTCGTCTCGACCATCCGGGAGATGTATGGCTCACAAGACTGGATTGTCTGATGTAAATTTGGTCCCTCTGGATTATTGTCGTGAGGCTGGGGTTCAAGTGTCTCGCCATCTTCCAAGTCGTCATCCTCTTCTTCATAAGCGATGAGCTTTGACAGGACTTCTTCTTTGAAGGTTGGATTGGCAACGTCGAAGGAGAGCATGTACTATGATTTCTTTGCCTGATGGTTCCTTATTGTGGTCACTCTGACTTTGATAAATGACCTTTGGCTCTTGGACCGTGAGGTTTGCTGACTAACCGGGTTGATTTGTTGCTTCGGCCTCCAGTGCTTTTTGATGTAAGGAGTGTACTAGCTAGCGGCTGTCCTACTGCTAGCTAATGGGAATGATGCCCCCGACTTTCCTCTTGAGCTTAACTCAAGGTCCTTTCCTTTGGCCGATAACTGCTCTTGAGGCGGTAGTTCTAGGTCATTGACTTGCTCATTGACTGAATTACTCTGCCTCTAGCTTATCCAGACTGTTAGACCGATGCAACTATTGTCCAAGGCTTGGTGGGACTGCATTTATGACTCTATTGGTACGACTGCTTGTAGGACTATCACTGCAAGGATCACTATTGGAGTGGTGACTTATGCTGTCGAAGCGACTTCTGATGACTGAGGCTGTGATTGCACCATCTGACATTGACTCTTTTCAGTAGTACCTTGACTCTGATTGGGATCAAGTATCCCTGCACTGACAAAGTTAGTGAGGTTCGATGGAATAAAAATCTGATTGTACCTCCTAGTGTGTGCCTATCCGTGTTCGTGTAGCTATCGCTTGTAGCTTGATCCCTTGAGCTCTCGCTTTTCTTCCACTTGGATGGGCTCGGAGATTCCTTGGCCGTGTCGCTCAAGTGGTGTTCCTTTCTTGTATCCCCATTTGAGACATACGTTTTCGATCATCTGAAGGGGATTGCCACGAACGGTCAAGTGACTGACACGCTCGAGGGTCGGAATGAAATTGATAGGCTCGAAACGGTTGACCCACAACACATTGGATGGCTTGGGGCTGAAATGGACGATCTAGAGGGAGATAGCTGAGACCGACTCGACATTTTGTTGGTCAAGATCTTCCATTGTAACAACAACTGTGTCATTGTCGCAGCGGAGCTTAACCATGTGGTAGAGGGTCGAGAGGATCGCTTGATGCTTGTGCGACCAAAGGTGCCCAAACAGAAGATTGAAAGAGGGCTCTAGATACACAATATAGAATTCACTGTCGAGGACTACAAGCCCTAAGATGAGAGGAGTAACCAGCACCCTTAGTGTGTCGTGATGCGTGTTATCAAAAGCCAACATTCCCTTCGCAGCTGGTATGATATCCTCGGCTTTGAAACCGATTTTATTTGCTGTGCGCAAAGGGTAGACATTAAGGCCTGCGCCATTATCAACCAAAGTGAGGGGAATTCGGAAGCTCTGATATTGCGCCGTAATGAACAAGGGCTTGTTATGATTGACTCCTGCCGGAGGCAACTTCTCACCGGAAAAGGAAATGACATGTGGCTCTGCAATCATGCCCACCATATTCTCAAGAGCGGACGGTTCTATGGTGGGGGAGACTCAAGCAGCCTGAAAGACCCTTAGGAAGGTATCTCGATGCTCTGAAGAAGTACGGATGAGATCCCAAATGGAGATATCAGCCTTGACCTTCTTCAGTTGAGATGTGATGTCAGCAGAGGGTTGCTCTTGCCTGGTCGAAGAAGCAGGGACTAAACAAGGGACCGCCCTAGAAGATTGAGGGGCTGGCTGATGAGGGGGTCTGGCTAGACAGGATATTGGATTGGAAACTAAGCAAGAGGTTGGATAAGATACAGGACAAGATGCTGGAATAGAGGCTAGACAAGATACTGGACAGGATGCTGAATAGGAGATTGGACAGAGTTCTAGGAAAGAGGTTGGACAATGGATTGGACAGGATTTTGGACAATAGATGGGACAATAATCTAGGTAAGAGGTTGGACCAGAGATTGGATAGGATTCTAGGTAAAAGATTGGATAGGATTCTGGACAAGAGATTGGACAATAATCTAGGTAAGAGGTTGAACAAGATTGGATAGGATTCTAGGTAAGAGGTTGGACAAGAGATAAGTGGGCCAATGGGTGACCCAGAATGCGTGGTCAGCGGCGCGGCGGTACGCTTTGCCCTTGCGATCAGTCGTATCATGTGGATCGTTGACTCGGGATTGGCATGAATCAGATGATAAAATGAGTAGGGGAGGGCTTACCCCTAGTGTGAATCAAGTGAGAGGGGTCTACTACAGATGTCGTAGACCCAGAAGCAGAGAGGAAATGGATTCCTGAGGCCTCAATGCCTGCTGAGTTGTTATGCGCAGGCATGGGCTGGTTGACAATGTTGGTATGAGTTGATGGTGCTTGTGCCTGTGTAAGTGGTGGTGCAGGTGCAGTGTGTGCCTCCTGGGTGTCGATGATGATGACTTTGCGGTCAATCAAGTCCTGAATGGAGTTCCGAAGAGCCATGTAATTATCTGTCAAATGACCCGCGCAATGGTGGAAATTGCAATATAGACTCGTGTTATACCACCCTGGAAGAGGATTCAGTGGGGGGCGGATCTCCGGGACCTTCAGGAGTGACACCACCTTAGGGAGGATGGCACTCAGCGGTTCAGCAAGTGGTGTATATTGTCGTGCAGCATGTAGAGGCCTTCTCTACCCTGGGAGGGGTCCTTGCTAGACCGATGCCGCGGGATACACCGGCTCGACGGTGGTAGTGATCTGTTGTGTGTGCGGTGCCCTAGGTGTGGGTGCATATACTAGCTAATTCGAGCCTGGTTGGTTCACCACATTGATGGGCATGGTAGGAGACCCTACGTATGCGACTGCGGGTTTGGGAGGATCCCGCCTCTTAGGGTAACTAGTGCCAGCGCCGTTGCGAGTGCTGCTGCTCTCATGGTGGTCCGAGGATGTGGCTTGTTTGGCAAATGTGGCGAGTGTGGGAAAGCTACCACTGCGGAGGGAGCTCTCCACACGTGCACCTGCCCGAATCAGAGATGGGAAGGTGGTGACAAGTTGAATGCTCAACAGAGCCCCAACATCAGGCTGCGCTCCTTGGATAATGATTTCGATAGACTCCTCATTGGAGGGCTTATCCTTTACATATGATGCATGGGCGCGCCAGCGGCCGACATACTCCCCTAACGGCTCGTTGGGCTTTTGTTTTATGGCAACAAGGTCCTCCCTCTTTGGGACCAAGTCAAGGTTAAAGGCATACTGGTCCATGAACGCCTGCGGGAGGTCGTTCCAAGTCTTGATCGAGCCCATGTCAAGCGACGTGAACCACTTGAGGGCTGGACCGGTGAGACTCTTTTGGAAGAGGCAGATTAGCAGCCTCTCGTCAGCCTGGAGCTGAGCGAGATCTCTGCAATATGCCCGAAGGTGTGAAATGGGGCAACCCTTTTCGTTATATTTTTCAAAATCTGGGATTTGGAATTGCGGTGTGAGTGTCGCCTCTGGGAAGTAACAGAGGTCCTAGAATGCGTAGGGTTGGCGATTGCTTCTCCGCACTTGTCGAAGTGCCTTCTCCAGGTCACCTACCCTAGCGAGGAGGGTATCTGGAGCTGCTTCCGGTGAGGGTGATGCAGCAAGGCAGAGGGCTGCATATGCTGTGTGGGTCGCACCTGAGTGCTCCTCCGAATCCACCATCATGCCACCTGGTGTTGCAGTATGATGGCCAGCATATCCGTGAAAGAATGCTGAGTGTGGTTGTAGAAGTGACGGTGCCTAGACCTGATGGTGTGCAAAAGAAGGATGAACAAAGAACTATGTGGTAGTGGGTGCTGAGTGTGGGAGTAACAGCTGCTGTAGTGGTACGGTGCTAGGCTACAAGATCTGGGGATGCTGCACTCCAGCCAACCCGAGGGGTTGACCACCAGATGCCAGAGTTGAATGTTGTGCAATGATGTGATGTGTCTGGGCCGATGGTGTCACACCTAATGTGGGTGCAGTGAGGAGCTGGGGTGAAGGCTGAAGTGGTGGTGTCGATGCCTAGAACACCGGAGCAGGCTGTCGGGGAGTTTCAGGAATATTGGGATCTATAGTGGACTGAATGGTCAAGGCCATGCTCTCGATCTTCTGAGCGAGAGCCAGCAGATATTCCGCCTGTGCGGCAGTGGATCCCTCAAAGATATCAATGGGTGACACAATCAAAGGTTCAGAAGTCACAGATGGGACAGAGGTAGGTTGCCCTGGAGGCAAGGAATCTACGAGGAGTGTTGCGACAGTAGGCAAAGTGCTCAAAGAGAAGGAACCTTGAGGATGTGGGGCCATTAGTGATGTGTCTGGAACCAGAGCTGGGGTCACTGAGATGGACTCAATGCCTGGCTCCAGACCGGTCGGGGTCAGTGGATGTCCTACGGGATAGGAGACAAAACCTCCGTGATGCACGAAGGGAACAAAGGGAATGGCTAAAGACATAGCAAGGGTAGGAGGGACCGTAAAGGAGGTGCCCTCCTGAGTGACAGCGGCAGAAAGAGACTCGCTAGTACGCTGGGCCATAGCTGACCAGGAACGGGTGAGAACCGGGCTACGATAGTGAATAAGGGGATGAATCCAAGGACGAGCTATTGTCAAAGTGACGGATAGCTCAAGGAAAGATGATCAGCAACGATGTGTCGCAAACAGGGGAGCCAAGGCATGAATGCTCAAGCAGTGGCTAAGGAACTCCCGCTCTGCTACCTAGGGAGAAAGAAAACTGGCTGGGGTTAGAACCAACAACAAAATGCAGTTTGTTATGGTGGCGTGAATGGCATTCATGCACATGGATGCAACTAACATGCTCTCTCTCACCAACTAAGTGCTTCCTAGAAGGTCATCTACTCTGGGATCACACATTGGTAAATAGGTCTTCGACTCAGGCTAGAAAGTAAAGGTCCTCGCTCTAAATCCTGGCCAAAGCGCAGGCAGTGAACGAGTGGTGCGTTGGTGGCCTCGTCTCCTGCAGTAGCATGGAGCTGTACCCTCAACTAACACCGACACGACCCGGACAAGGGGGGACAAACTAGCAACACGTCCTTCGCAGACTGTAGGTGGACTCAGGGGAGAAGAATGCATGCCCTATATGCTCAATCATGCAATATGTTTTAGTGTCTTTTACTTGCATTTTATTAACCGGGGGGAAGTTTAATTTGGTCTCTAGTTTTGCCTTATTAATTGTGAAAAGGGGAAGAAAACATATTGTGAAAAGGAAAACATCCATCACATCAAAAGGCATGATACATAGCATGTGTGTGCAGTGACATAGCAAATGTGTGAAATAAAGTGCAAAAGGCACGCTAACTAAACAAACAATCACCAACGAGGCAAACAAACAACATGCCAAGTCAAAGCAAGCGAAAAGGACTAACCTGAAAGTTGGAATCTAGTTATCTCCAGCGGAGTCGCCAGTTCTGTGACCATGTCGACCCGAGGGAGGGCCCGGCGCGGAGCCGCGCCAGAGGGAAGGAGATCACTGCCATGCCAAGATGGCGAAGGCACAAGATAGGATAAAAGAAAAAGAAAAGAGGAGTCGCCACCTAGTCTTTTAAGTGAAAGACGAGGAAAACCACAAAAAAGATGAATGCCTAAGGTGCAGATGTGAAGGCTGGATGTCTGTTAACCAGAGGATGGGTAAGGATTCCTATTACGCACACGGAAGGTGTTAGGCACCCTCGTACGCTCGAGAAACTAAATCTTTCTAGTCCAATTGCTTGCTAAAGGCTAGATGGATGTTTGCTAAACCTGGATCATGCTCTAATCATGCTAATATGTATGCCATGACAAGACTAAATGGATGTGCAAGACGATGTGTGAGAATTGCGGAGAAATCCACAGGGATTGACAAAATTGCGAAAAACCACATGAAATGATGATGTTTTGTTAAAGAACGCTTCTGAAAAACATAATGATATCAAAAAGATGACAAGCCAAGTCAACCTGAGTCATCGGAATCATGAAAAAGTCGTAAAAATCAAAAAGGGGAAAATATTCCGTGGTAGGGACAAATGTCGGCCCTCAAGCCTGTTAATGTACGCCCTTGGGCGATGACATCCAAATCAAATCAAAAATCTAAAATGTAGGGTTAAAGTAAATCAAATTGGACATTGGATAAGGGAATCTGAAGATAAAGTGGAGAAAGGAACCCACTAAAGAAAAGGCATGAGATGCTGGCTTGCTAAATGCACATGTGAGGAAAATGGATATGAAATGTACAGATAAATGCCTACGTGAAAGTGATGTAGTAGACACCTCGATTTTGAGGTAACCCAGAGATGAGTATCCTTATGTTGCTTTGGATGTGATCAGCCCTTGAACCGAGCCCCAAACCCATTAGCCAGAGCCCCAATCAGACATTTGTGAGCTGGGTGGGCGCACCAAGGTGGCTCACCAA
>JAMKQA010003564.1:0-14790 GCA_024699735.1 Posidonia australis
ACTTTCCCTAGTATGACTACTCCAAGAATCTGAATTCTTTGTTGTGTCTTCACGAGATTTTCTTTTACAATGATACGACAAAAGATCAGATCTTAATGGTTGTCAGGCTCCATGATATTCAGCTTGTGTGGTATGTGTGAATTCATCTTCTCCTGTGAATAAGTTAAGTAGTCTTTGACTTTTTCTTCGTAGGTCTTCAATTCCAGAAGCTTTATATCCACAATCACCGCCTTCATCATCATCTGGTGGTTGTGAAGAATCATTTGTATCACTGTCACCACCTAAACTTAGAGTTCTACTACGAGAATATTCAGGTAAACTGACATATTCTTCAACATCAATGTCCATTTCAGTAACAATTCTTAAACTTGATTTACCTTGTTCTTCATCTAGTACTGATTGTCCATTTTCTTGCAGCCATTCAAGTATAGGATCCTCGTCTTCAACCTCATTGTATATATATGCCAAATCAATTGGATCAAAGTGATCCTTATCTTCACCCTCGCTGATATGTTTCATTCTCAACCTCATATTATAGCACCCAAACACAAGATCATTTAATCTTTGAATTCCTGTTTCTTCTTTTTGTATAGATAATATTAAATGTGTTCCAATTTCTTTCACAACCTGAAGTTAAGGCAGTTTGAGATAAAATCTTTATTACAATTTTTCTCAAAATTGGAGCATCTGTTCCATTTAACATCCACAATTCACTTGAAATATAATATTATTAATTTATTGCTCAAATTACGATGTAATATTATGAAATAAAATAAATAATATACAAATCTTAACTTGAAAGCATCGAAGCATGACTACGAATCGCCTAAGGATCTCCAAATCCAAACATTTAGTTCCTAAAGTATTTAATTTCATTCATCGTTTCTATTTGAATGTCCACATTTGACTTCAATTTCATTATCACCATTCTCATAGTAAATAGTAAATCAATACGATTCTCGAAATCATGATCGTATTGGAACTACAGTTCAGATAGTATGCTACAATGATAAAGAAAAGTTATTAAGCAACCAATTGTAATGTAAATATAATTATGAGTTACGACTAATATGAATCTGTGTATCAAACTACTTACCAGCTTCATGTAAATGATGAAGACGCATGTTGAACCATCTTTCTTCGATAATCTTCAAGTATCCCTTTGAACTTCTGTATGCAGCATCTTTCACAGTATCTTTCATCAACTTCAGTGTCTCATATAAGAAACCTATCGTAAAAATTTTATCGCCATCCACTAAACAAACGACCTTTGAAACTGACTTCATTATGTTCACTACCTTTCAAGCATCCACTCAAAAAGACTGACTATTAATTATAGAATTTATTTTCCTACCAAATGGAGAATCACTCTCATGATATTGATACCAGATTTATGAATTAAACATGTACTTTAGTCCATTCCTTTTATCAATCATTGATAAGAGAGTAATGTAATTTGTTGCAAATCGAGTAATTCCAGGCCGAATCAAGTCACCACTACAACACTCGTGTGACCTCATAAAGGCCAATAGGTAGGAGTGATTGTAAATAAAATTTATTACAACCTTTACTTCTCTAACAGTCTTCTCCATTAACTTTGTCTTACCAAAATCCTTGAGTATCAAATCAATACAATGAGCAACACATGATATCCAATATATATGATACTTAGTCATGATTTTTTCACCAGCTTTTTTAAAATTACTGTCATTATCAATGACAATCTGAACCACATTTGACGGTCTTATTTGCTTAATAACCTCCATTATTTGCTTATAAAGATATCTATGATCTCTGATAACATCAAAAGTATCAATGAACTTTAAAAAAATTGTATGATCATCACAGACCACAGTAGACCACGAAGTTGATAATCTGTTTTCTAGTAGTACTTGTTCCTAATTCTTCTTTGTCTAATTTAAAATACTTATTCATTATATCATAATCAGTTGGTGCTTTTACTCCAGTATCTTCTCTAATCGTTATATCAAGTATATATTGTAGATACAACCCCTTTGTAGTATTTACTGGAATAGTATTGAAAAACATGTATTTCACCACAACTTAACCAACTTTCTCTCTAACATTTCCAAACACATCTTTGATAATCTTCTGCCTCGACTTTTCAATTCTACATATTGCTGAATCTGAACTGTCGTACCTTTGACTGTATGTTCTAAATATTCCTGTAATACCTTTACCCTTTTTTTTCTGTACACTACCATTACCGCTTTCACTTCCCCTAACACTTCCAGTACGATGGAATCTCTGAATTTGTTATCTATGCCATTTTTCATTTCTTGACTTCATTACAACTCTCCTATACATGTCTCTCTCATCTTGAGTTTGACAATCTAGAGGATGTACTCTATCATCTTCTAAATCTGGTACAACAATAGATTCATGCTTCCCTTCATCAAACAAAATCTTCTTAAATCTTTGATCTCTTTTTGCCTTATCATTTTTCTTGGATTTTGTGTCCTTTAGTAACTCTCTCATCTGATCACGAACGACTATTGGGCGTGACTTGCACCTACTGACATTACTATGTCCACTAACAAGATGTTTCAATCTTGTATTCATCATTTTTTTTCCATAATACTTGCATTCTGTTTTCTGTCTGTCGTTGTTGACAACATATCCATATAACTATCCTAGATCAGACCTAACATATCTCTCCTCATTGTCACTTCCATCATATTGAGATCTATCAGAACACGACATTATGAAAACTAAAAACAAAAAGCTAATTGAATTTAATTATATGAAAAAAAGAAGAAATAAAAATATTATATACAAAAACATAAGATCTATGTATTTTTATCGTAGATCTAATTGAAAACTAAAGCAAGAACAAAAAAAAACTCCCTATTTGCTGTAAAATCAAATAAATAAGCAAAATCCTTGAAAAACCCTTGAAGAAATCATAAAAAACCTTGAAGATGAGTTTAATGAGTTTATGAAGACTGAAAACAAAAAGTTAAATGAGTTTAATTATATGAAAAAAGATACTCATCCATTTAAAATATGTTTCCTTAATTTTTAAAATTTCATTGATTTTTATAATTTTTTGAGATATTTTATTTAATAAGTTATACATTTAATATTATTTCTGATTTTCTGTAAAATTTCGAGATATTTCTTATTTTTATCTTTATTAGGTAATTTAGGTTAGATTTATTGATTTTCTGTTTTTTACCTTTATTAGGTTAAAATATGATTTTCTGATTTTTTTTAAACCTTTATTTATCAAAATATGTTACTGATAAATACAAAAAAAATGAAGAAATAAAAATATTATATACAAAAACCTAAGATCTATATATTTTTATGGTAGATGTAATTGAAAACTAAAACTGAAACAAAAAAATGCTCCTTATTTGCTGTAAAATCAAATAAATAAGCAAAATCCTTGAAAAACTTTTAAATAAACCATAAAAAACCATGAAGATGAGTAGAGATCTATTTACCCACGAAGAACCCATGAAAAACCCTGAAGAATCCTTGAAAATCCAATGAAAAGAGGGAGGAAATCCATACCTTTAGAGTATCCTTGAAGAATCCTCTCAAAAACCCTTGATGAACGTAGGAAGAGAAGGAAGCACCAGTTGGTTCTACCGTGTAAGAAGACAACAACATCCAAAACGGAAGAAAATAACAGCATCCAGGAAAATCACCTGTGTCGGCACCAATTATTGGGCATGTCGACGATACGCATTGGCATAGTTCAAAAAACTCAATGCGTCAGTCGACACGATCGACATGTGTCGACTCAACACCGACACGGACCAAAAACACAGTAACTCAGGAAATACCTTATGATGTCGTATCTCTATTTTAATATTCCGACACGTGTTGGCAAAATGTCGCTGACACGGACCGATGTTTAGAACATTGTTCATGGGTCACACTAAGAAACAATCAAGCATCGGTTCATGAAGAAGATCTAGTAGTTGCATCAAACCAAGAGAAGAAAATTGGCATTTAAAAAATATAATGATTTCTTGTAAACTACCATAATTTAGTAAAATTAAAAAGATTCACATATACAATTTCAAAAAAGGAAAAAGATCCACACATAAGGGCACCTAAAGACCTTATCATAGAGTGTAACTGAATGTAACTTACCTTGCTAAATACATAAACAATGAGGACAGTGATATGTCAATTTCTAATAAAATGATACTTCTGAACAGAATACCTTTTTTTAGCAGTTACTTCTAAACAGAATATGTCCAGCATAGACAAAAAATAGAAATAAATCAAACTGTTAGCAGCATTTCAAAAATTGAACCAAAAATATCTCCAGACACAACAACTTATAACAAAAAATGCTAATTAAGCCACTAAAAGGAGCTAAAACACCTAATATTTCCTTATAGACTTATCCATTGCTCTTGCGAAGGAAAGGCGACGTCGTGAAGTTCTTCTCCTCTATTTGGAAAGGCTTCTTTTCAAGCTTTAGTTGTTGCACATGAAATCATCACTACTAAGGCACCACTATGTGGTACCATTTAGTGCATGTACCTCACCACTGGTCAACTTCATGAAAATGTATCATGCATCTAGATGCATTTGCATAAACATAGTTCATTTCCATTTTGGCTAATACCACTAATACTAGATCTCATCTCAAGCTTTTCGATGATTTTGAGATCTGTCCTATTTCATTTCTTTTATCATCTTTCATTTGTTTGCTCGGTGATTGTTGCATATAGCATTGTCCTGAAACTCATTTCAAATAAGATAACGATAAAGAGTCAGAGAAAAGTTAAAAAATGATGCTATCATTTTAACATGAACAAACTTTTTCCAAATTGCTTGTCCAGGACAAATTGACTGCTAAACAACATTCTGTCCTGATAGTTTTTCATTACATAAACTTGTATACATTTAGACACTTCTGAAGAGCTTAAAACAAAACACCATAGTATGTTAATGTAGCCGGAAACCATCAAAGGTTGCTACTGTGTTTTGTACCAATTTGGTAACATGGTGTACCCTAAAATTTCCACATTCAAAATTAATACGATGTGCAATTTTTCTATCCATTTCCTTTCAGGATCAGTTGTGGTATTTTATACTCAACCAAAAGTCTAGACAAATTTGTTACTTCATCCCAATGTGTAGAAGATCATAGCCACATTAGAAAGTTGAGTACTCTACCACCAGGTTAGCAACCTAAATAACCATACATAGAAAGTACCATATACAATTAGACATGATTGAAATAAATTTCCAATTGGAATCACATCTTAACGGATTTATATTTTGAGCTGTAGAATGAGCCAATTCAAGAACAGTTTTGATGGTAACAAAATTATAAAAGATGAGGATTCCTTATTTCAATTCAACAAGATACATACCAATGTCAAAAGTTCCCATATGTTGGGTAAGTGAGGGATTCCTCGCCATGGGATAAAAAGGAGTAACATTGGTACAATCTAATTCATGATGGCAAGTAAATCTTAAACCAGCCATATCTAATAAGTGACGGGACGATCTATTTATGTGATATAAATTTTACCCTAGCGAGTTTGTGATAAGCATCAGAGGTAATAATCTTCAACCAACAACAGTTAAAGTGAGGACTCCTCCATCTCACAAGGATCTATCTAAGATATAGGAATAGATAACTCCGCAATCAAGCCTGGCAATAAAAGCCTTACCTTGGCTTCAGTTGACCTTAAGCAGCAAAACCCTTAGCCCTTTGGGTATGTAAAGGATTTCGTCAATTATGAATTTTTACTGAAATCAACTCAACCTCTCAAAACACTCATAGCACAAAATAGTGACAGTGCACAAGTAAAAGCTTGATTATTTCCTTGACATCCATGACAATATATTGGATTGGATAGAATTTCTCTATAAGAGGTTACCTTCCTAATGGAAAATCTCATGCGATCAACCATCAATTTCACTAAAACCAAACCATCACACAGAACCATGGTTCACAATGATAAAAGAAAACGACAAAAGAGAATTACCACAGATCACTTCTTTTTTACTATTCAAAAAGCACAGAACAATCAAGGCCACTCATTTAACCAGAACAATGGTACCATACCAACAGACAGCAAGCAAAATCTATCAAGGACAGGGTGATATATGAAAAAACTATAGGAAGTAAGTTACCAAAGCTGGTAGCATGTGAATGGAGAAAGTTAAAGGAGGTCCGATGGAGAATGGAGCCGGCACCTCCTCCGATGAAACCCCTCACCCTTGACACACTCCTGTGCAATGACATCTTTCTTTTCTCTTCCTACTAGGGATTGGATTTGGGAGGAGAATCTGCACAAACAAAAATACCTAAGTTATTTTAGATACATCTTCAAGGAAAAAATTAAAGAAATGAAATAAGACAGGAATAAACCCTATTAGTTAGGTGGATTATTGGATATCTATTTGCCTTAGAGTGTCTGATAAATCCTATTTATATGTATTCTCATGCTCATCAGTGAATAACACTTACTTCTCTTGATTTCCATAGTTAAAAACTAAGTTGCCCCTATAAGCTCCTTTGTCGTTCTTATGAGTAATCTGATTATACATTTGAAAGTGAATGGACGAGAACTTCATCTTCTTATATCTCAAGCCAACAATGTGAATGGAATATGAGTTCTATCTTCAATTATGTACCACCACAAACAAAATATGAGTAACAATCTTATCAAGGTTCTCCTAGTAGCCTCAACAAGTATTTATTGCACAGTATCCACTGATAGGGTTCCTCATTCAACTGCCAATATCAAATTATCATTATTATATTATGGAATACCAAACATATTATAACCATATATCTTAGAACAACTATGTATTGTGGAAAGAGTCTCAAATTCGACAGTAAATTCATCGTGTCCACAACATAATTGAACAACAACATAATATTGTTGAACCTAGACATTCTTTCTGGTATTAAGCATATATGTGATAACTTTTATGAGTATTTTTGTTTTTAAACACTTATTGTGCATTTTTATCTATTATTTATGCTTCAGAATATTTGTATTAAATCCATATAGCGTATTTCACTAATGATACATGTTTAGAAAATTGATCTAAACAGTCTTAAATGTAAATTATTGTTTACTTTAACCTATTCTAGAATTTTATAGCAAAATTTGAAGTTTTTTTATTTCCATAAACTTCTGTAAATTTACCATATTTCCACCGACATTTCCACTGATGTTCTGACACGTTTTCTATTTTTATCGAACCGAAGTCCGATACAAAATCGATGTTTGGAACCATACCCATAAAGCCTTCAATTTCATCTTTGATGCCTTGAAAATCCTTGGAGTAACTTATAGAAAAAAAGGGGAATTGTTTGAGCATAACAACTTACTTATGGGTGAATCCTTAATGTTTTTCGTCCAATGATTTACATTTTTTGAGGTATTTGTCATTGAAATCGAAGTCCATTCAATGACATAGTAAGTCATTGCTATTACATACATTTTTTGAGGTATTTGTCGTGGAACAAAGTTCATTCCATTCCATCACAATTCATATTCTTGTATTAAACATAGATTAGGTAAGATTTGCCCTAAACTTCAGAAATTTAAACATGACCAAAACAAACATTATAATAGCCAAGTAAAACTCTATAGTGATTCAAAGAACAATCAAATTGGTAAAAAAATTTATGGAAGTTTAGGTTGCTTTGGAAAGTAACACAGTAGCCAAATAATCTGATATTGTCAAATTTTGAAAATAAGTCCATGATAGAGTAACACAGTAGCCATTCATAAAAAAGACCAGATAAGCAAGAATGAGGCTTTATCCTCCAACTCCCACAATCACCAAACCAAACCATGCATTCACATTATCTCCAGAGAAATCAAAGTACTTTCAATTTTCCCTTGCAACCCACTGAATCATAAAAAAACACATAAATAAACATTGAAAAAAAGAAGAAAAAAAGAGAGGCATACCGAAGGGATGCGGTGGAGGAGGGAGGGCGTCAGCAGAACGGCGTCGGAGGAGGAGGGATGGACACAGCGGAAGAGTGACAGACGCGGCGGACGAGGAAGGCCGTCGGGAGGAGGAGGGTCTGGGGAGAAGGGCCTCGGGCAGAGGAGGGAGGTCGTCTGGACAGAAGGTTGTCGGGAGGAGGAGGGAGGTCGTCTGGAAGAAAGGCGTCGGAGGAGGAGGCAGGTCGCCGCGGCGGAGGACTGAGGGATGCGGCAGAGGAGGGACGGCGTCTGTTGGGCGAAGGGTCGAGAGGTGGATGGAGGGAGGGACGCGGCGGAGGTGGAGGTCGACTGTAGGGAGAAGGGTGAAAGGAGATGAAGGACGCCCGTGTTTTTTTTTTCGTTTTTTACCAGAAAGAATGAGGTTGGAACGGGAATCAAATTCCATGAAAACTTTTTTTTTTGAATTTTATTCTAATCTATTTTTTCATTTCATTTTCTTTGATTTCGATCTTTATTCCAGCATATCTAAAGTAAATTGTTGCGACTCTAGAACAAACAATTTTATTATATCTTATAGTATCGAATGTTAATATATTTAGACAAAGGTAAGTAAGAAAATAGAGGTCATCTAAGCATGAGGTGCCAACACAATTTCTTTTGCCAAGAAAATGTAGGTGACCAGCATCAGGAACTTGTATGTGTATCCAGATAAAAAACCATCACTTTTAGCAATAGTTGAAGTTGATTATTTCTTTACGTAAAAAAGTAGATTAAAATAATATATATTAAAAAGGAATTTACATAAATCTAGAAACTTTTCTGACGATAAGTAAAAATTTAGACAACTAATAATATCAATTCCAACTTTACGCTTATGAAATTGTGATTAAAAGTATAAATTAGGATGCTTTCTTCAAAAAAATAAATCAAGATAGACATCAAGCTAGATTTACCAAGCCTGCAGTTTACCGAGCTTGCCTAAAAAGATATAACAACAAAATTGGGAAGTTGTGAACAGATAGTAGAAAGACCAATTACCCATTGCATTTGCAGCAACACAATCTAATTCAACCATTACACAACCTCATCCATAAGTCCATGTCCTAGAGCAAACTCACTCATTTGACCCTGATTCTCTTAGCTACTTCAGTTATAGCCTCTACCTTACCAACAACACTATCTGTTCTGTAGACAGAGACATCATTGCCATGTATCTCTGCTTCATGACTGGTACTCATACCAACAATTCCACCACTGATTCCAAAACTAATCCTATCTCTCGCCAGAGAAATGACAATTTCTACATTCAATATTTCCTCTCCATTTGTACTGCTGGATCCTACATCCCTTGCAACACTTCCTGCAATTGGTTGTAAACAAGTGCTTTGTTGTGTTTGATTACTATAATCAAATCCTAGTGTATCATTTATGTTAAGATTATGGTATATATATCTCTTGCAATTACTCTAATTAATAGCTGATGGTAATTTTTATATCAACTTATTATATGCTTTATTTCTACAAAATATACATCTCAATTTCTATTGAAACTTTTTAATAAGATTATATGTTTATGATGGCAACATAGATTATATGTTTATATGTTTACATCTCAGTTTCTGACTATAGATTATTAAAGATAAAAGAACGATATGGTTGATTCTGGTTCGATAATTAGTAGAAGGTGAATTGAGACATGAATAGTCTTCAAAGAAATTAGTTTATATTTACATTATGGAATGTGATACATACAGTTTTTTTGCCAAGAGAAAGGGACTTATAGATGATTTTATTTTATGTTTTCAATTCACCTTAAGAAGTTGCATTCAATTGTTTCTAACATATAACAATTATTTGTTTGAAGTGAATATGTTATTTCAATTCACCTTCATTGTTATTTTGACTTTAATATTCTGTTAACATTGTACTTACATAGTTACACGTAATTCAATTCGATCTAAGTTTAGTTCCAATTCAATTTATCCTCTTATTTCCTTTTTTTCAGTTATTGAATTCTACTTCAACATTGCAGAGTCACAAGATCTCATTATTCTAAGGTAACTTAGATTTTTAACTTATATTTTACTCATACTAGATTACAAAGTAATCTTTATCGTAATCTCCTTTGTAATTTTTTATAATCTTTTTTACGATCTATATTAATCGATTTATTTCTACATAGTAATCTTCTTTTATGATGTCGATTTCTAGATGATTAAATTTTTAACACCCAAAATTAAATATTTTGATGCTATGGTGTTTTGGTTGTTTGTTGTTCAGTTATAACTTGTTATATTTATTTCTAATATCTTTTTTAGTGTTGAATCTTTAATAATAGTTCTCCTTCTAAAGTGTTACATTCGCAAATGTTTTGCAAAATAGTAATGCTATAACGATGATGAAAATGTTGTATGAAGAAAGACATATAAATGGCATTTTGTCATTGTCTAATAATTAGATGAGTGATAACGGTGCATAAAAACGCAAGAGAAGCAATGTTTATAAAAATCGATATAGTAAAAAAGAAAGGAACAAGATAGAAAATGAGATTATGAAATAAACAGAAAAATAGCATCTTTGGGGGGAAAATGCAAGAAGCAAAAGTTCTCTTGGAGGAGGTGATTGCTTCGTATTGATTACATATTCTGGTGTTAATCACAATGGAGGCTCTAATGCTTTATGTAAAATTGTTCTAACTATCTTCTTTCCTAATGATATTGCAAAATAAAATTATTTGAATAACATTTGCTTCCCTTCGTAGGCTTCGTTGAAACTGTTCATCGTGGTAATGGGAATTCACGTGATATCCTAGTCCAAGATCACATGATGCCTACTAAATCCAATGATATCTTCGAGTCAGATAAGACTCAAATACCAAAAATATGTCCTTAAAGACTTTCACATTATATTTTCAAACACCAAATAAACTTTTGTTCTTTTTTATGTGCTAGGAACCTTCTTTGATAAATGGTATTGTGACCCTCCATCGCACGTTTACTCTGAATATGGAGCAATTGTATGGTTTAAGGAAAGAATCCAACAATTAAGCAAAGTTACTTCTAAATTTGCAATGCGTTGTTTAAATGGGAAAGTTAAAATTCCTTACCTTTGTGATACTCCTGGTTTGCTTGCAACATTGCTTGATGGCAACAATAACAATTGCAAGGAGTATAGCAGAAATATAAGACATTACAATAACATGTTTGACTTCACTTCGATGAGAGTCAAGCTTGATAGCAGTGTAAATGATGGTGGGAGACCATATTGCTATCATATTCATGGGGAAGTCTATCAGAAAATTGGTACATTACTATTGAAACATGGCAAGCAACCATTATTTGCACAATGTACATGTATGACACAAAGAATGAGATCGACAATAGAGTTAAAGCTTTTTGCCGAAATTTAGAAGAAACTTCTTCAAACAAAGAGTTGATATGTATGTTGCAAGATATGTTGGATGAGGTAAATCCTTATATCAAAAAAATTTAGGCAAGTTAGATATGGGACTCATATTGAAGGACATAAGACATTGCAGTTGCAAATTCTTGAGTCAAGAGATACTAATGGTATTCAATACTCTAGACCAAGTGCAAGTGAGGTTGTGGTCCTTATGATGGGTAATATAGATCAACAAAGTAGTTGTAGTGACATTATTATTTCTGAAAGAGGAAGTGGCCTCCAAAGAATCAGTGAGTTCCATCCTAGATATATGCCTTTACAGTATCCATTATTGTTTCCTTATAGGGAACAAGGATGGAGATTGAATATGGGCATGGTGGACATGTTTCCAACAGGAAGGACAAACTTAGCATGATGAACTATTATGCTTTTAGACTGCAATGCCGTTATTTTGAAAATAGCACCCTTATGCGGGATGGTCGTCTCATATAGTTGACGCCTATGCAGCAATTGAGTGTGAACACCTAACTTGGTTTTAAAGAAATCAAGAGAAGTTTAGAGGAGAAACTCATACAGAAACAAAGGAAGCATTGGAAAGTGGAAATGTTAAATGATCAAGCGTCAGTAGAAGAATTATACTTCCTTCGTCGTTTACAGGAAGTCCAAGATATATGAAATAGAACTATCAAGATGCAATGTCTATTTGTTCGTGGTGAGGTGATCCAGATTTATTCTTGACTTTCACTTGCAATCCAATTTGGAAAGAGATCCGTGATTATCTTGATATAGTTGGAGCTCGTGAGCTAGCAAATTGTCCAGACATCATTGCAAGGGTATTTAATATCAAAGTCAAGCAACTTAGACATAGTTAATGGAAAAAAATTTTAGACGAGTTATTTCAGGTTTCTGTACATTAATTGACAATTACTTTTTCCATTTCGAAAATTATTATTATGCTTTGTTCTCATAGTGATATTTTTTTTATAGATACTGGAGTTATTAAATTTCAAAAACGTGGGCTTCCGCATATCAACATGTTGATTACTCTTGCCTCAAAAGGTAAGATTCAACATGTGGAACAAATTGATCGTTTCATCACTACTGAGATTTCTGATCCTATTAATGACCCACTAGTGTTTCAGACTGTATCCAGATGCATGATTCATGGCCCATGTGGGGAGCTTAATCCACAATCACCATGCATGATTAATGGAAAATGTTCTATACGTTATCCATAGAGATTTAATGCAACCACATTTTTTGATAAAAGTGGATATTCAATTTATAGATGGCGAGAAAATGGTAGAACATTGAATATCCGATCGTTTAGGATTGATAACAGATGAATTGTGCTGTATAATATTGATTTGATCATGAGATATGATGCACATGTCAATGTGGAACTATGTGGCAAGCAATCGAATACTTATCTAAGTATGTACATAAGGGTTTTGATAAAGCAAGTTTCATTTAGGTGAACAACAAGATCAAACCATTGATGAGATAAAGAGCTTCCTTGACTGTTGCTACATTCTACAATAGAAGCATGTTGGAAAATTTTTGATTTTTGCTTACAAAATAGATTTCCTCTAGTACAAAGGTTGGATTATCATCTTCCAAATGAATAGTACCTCATATTCAAAAATACAAATTCCTTAGATGGAGTTGTAAATCGGCCTTTCAATGACAAAACTATGTCGCTTCAGTGGTTTACGGCTAATCGTTATCATAGTTCTGCAAGAACTGTGACGTATGTTGAGTTCCCACAAAAGTGTGTTTGGGATGAGCAATCACTTTCTTGGAGTTCGCGTAAGCAAGGCTTCTCTATTGGTCGACTTCCATATGCTAAATTAGCATATCGAGAACTATATTACTTAAGAATGCTATTGCATGTTGCTCGAGGATCACAAAGTTTTTCTGAATTACTTACTATAAACGGTAAGGAATATAACTCTTTCAAAGAAGCTTGTGGTGCTCTTGGTTTACTAGACAATCACAATGAAAATGAATGGGATTTGGCATTATCTAATGCAGCAACTGTGGCATTTATTTGTTTCAATGTTATTATTTAGTGAGATTAGTTATGTAGAATTGTGGTGAGAAAAATACTAGAAAGATTTTTTTGAGGATTTTCAAGTACGAGTTCCTAATGATTCGGAAATTCTTACAATTTATTTAACATAATCTGAACTTAAACAAAAGGCTTTGATGCATATTGAACTCATTCAAAATCGCAATGCGAAATCCTTACACAATTACCTTAGGAAATGTCAGCTCTAATTAATGAGAATCGGTTGATATTTGAAGAATTTAATTGTGGCATTGATAAGTTGAACACTGAATATGAATTTCTTTATGGAAGTCTCAATGTTGATGAAAAAAATATTTATAATGCTATAATGGACTCATGTAGACAATCTACAGGTTCATTGTTTTTTGTTCATGGAGGAGGAGGAACAGGGAAAGCATTTCTTTGGAAAACTTTGATTGCTAGATTACAAAGCCTTAGTTAGATTGTCTTAGTTGTTGCTTATTCTGGAATCGCTTCTTTACTCCTTCCTTGTGGACGAACTACACATTCATGTTTCAAAATTCCATTACAGTTGGATGAGAATTCAACATGTCCAATAACTCAACAATCTGATTTGTGTAAACTCATTCAGTAAACAAAACTCATTATATGGGATTAGGCTCCAATGATGGAGAAAAATGGATTTGATGCCTTAGATCGTCCTTTGAGAGATTTGTTTTGTGTTGTAAGGGAAAACTCTAAAGAAATGCCATTTAGTAGTGTGACTATAGTATTAGGAGGACATTTTAAACAAATATTGTAGACACCCCGATTTTGAGGTGACTCATTGATAAGACTCCAATTGTTGCTTTGGATGTGGCTGACCCTTGAACCAACCCTAAACCCATAGCAAGTCCGCAACCCAATTAGAAAACCAGACCAGTAGGGGAGAGCACCTAGCTAGCACACTTACCTAGCACACCTAGCTAACACACCTCCCTAGCACACCTAACTAGCACACTTATCTAGCACACCTAGTAGGCGCACATCCCAGGCGCACATACCCGACGCACATCCTAGGCGCCCAGCCATTTCGCAGGCTGCTGGCTGCTGACTTTCCACCTCCCATGGCTGTTACCTCTAGCAACGAATATGTCATGGAATCTTCCAGGCTTCTCATCTACGAGGCTCCCTGCATTCCCATGAGTTACCCATGAGAAAATCTTATATAAGGACACCAATAGGCAACCATTAGAGGAGGTTAGAAACCTTGAGTTCAGCAATCCTGTTCTGAGCAAGCATCCTGCACGAGCTATACCCTCTTTCCAGCAGCATATATTCGTTTTCTGGAGCACTCCCTTGTGTCCCAAAGCATCCTTGGTCCTTCCAGAGCAACAAGGATCTCTCTATCTTTGATATTTCAAGAAGGAACATCTTGAGAGGTAGGTTTTTTACCTCTTC
>JAMKQA010003565.1:0-23298 GCA_024699735.1 Posidonia australis
CTTTTTGACTACATCAAGAACATTGACTCTATTCCTCAACAAACATATCCATGAGACATGAGAAAAATCATTAATAAATATAATGTAGTACCTATAACTAGACATAAATAAAGTTCTAGTAGGACTTTATACATCACAATGCACTAAATTAATTGGACTTTGACAACTAGTAAGACCTAAACGATAATAGGTAACACGATGATACTTACCTATTGGACATGTCTTATACTCAAATGAAGGGACAGAAATACACGAAAGCGCTTGTTAAAGTTATTGGTGGGACGAATGATCCAATTGAAGATGTCATAAAAAAGATGACTCTACTATGGAAGCAAGTGACACCAGTCCTTGAGGTAACTCATCCTGAACCAACAAGTATACTTTATGTCTTCGCTCACGTTCCAAATCATTTCTTTTTCTCATCTACAAATCCTGAAATGTACAGTGAACAGGGAAGAAGGTTACACAACAAAGTAATTATTTAATTATAGCATTAATAAATAACATGTTAATTAGAAAATCAGGTACATAAAGAATTTTATCTAACATTATTAGGAGGAAATATGAATAGTGCTTTGCCTAGAAACCTGGTAAGTACGATCATCGACTATGGAAATAGATCAAATATCCGTTAATTGAGACAAACAAGTAAAAACATCTTGTGTACCCGCCATATATAAGGAAGCTTCTGAGTCGATGATCTAGGAACTATCTCTAGAAGTAAAAGTGTAAATTGGGTCGACTGTCCAGCCCGACCTGTAAATTCTACAACCTAGTTGGGTTTGGATCGGGTCAGACTAGTTTTTTAACCCTTTGGCTCAACACGACCCAAGGCCTGCAGTAAGGTCAGGTTGGGCTAAACGGGCAAGGTTGGTCTGTTAGGTAGGTTCATTTTTTAAAAAAATTGAAGAATAATATTTATTATTAAATATTTGATATATACGTAAAAAATGAAAAATATATAAGATTTTTAACATTTTACATTTTTACATTTACAATTATTCCATCAATATAAATTAAAAATTTTACCAAAAAATCTATTCATTGTCATTAGTAGAAGTTGTCTTCACAAATGTGGCCTTTGTTGAAATTAATGTTGCCTCCTTATCTTGTGATTCGTCATTTAACTTTAAGGTCGGAAGAAAATCAACTGTATGGTACGAGTTTATTAAACATACAGAGGTTTCTACAAATTTTTCTCATAGTTTACATCTTCTTTCACTAGAAATCTTTTACTTATTGAAAATGCAGATTACGTCGTCACAATAGATGTTGCAATCGTTAGTAAATTTTTTGTTATTTTAAAAACTATAGAAAATCTAATTGTAGTACCAGATTACTACTTTAATCTATCTAAATTATCCATTTTAGTTCACTAAAAATAATTTTAAATTCTAAATAATTTTCTAATTCATTATTAGTAGTTGATTTTGTGTATTATTCTTTTTTATTATTTATTCATTCCAAAATGAACTACTATTACTACTATTATTTCTTCAAATAAAACTAAATGTATTAGCACTAGAAGTACTTTTACCACTATAATGTTTAACATATTCTTCAAATAATGTATATAAAGTTTTTTTAACTTTATTATTAAATTCATATATTCTTTAGTTTTATTCATGTTATTAAAAATATTATCCAAAAGTATTATACAAGTAATTAATCTATATCTAGGGTCCATAACTAATTTTAAGGTATGGACACTATCAGTGGTTGACGATGATAATGTGAGAAGATCAAAAGATGCAGTTGTAGTCTAACTCTTTGTAGTGATCTGGGCCTACTTTGGTCTACCAAACTTGTCCTAACATTAATTAGATCTATGATTGGTTTGACCACAATACTTACAACGAGGTCACCCCCTTCATTAGCACGACCACCTCTCCTGGTTATACAACGATCACGACTACGAGTAGCAGTCATAGCTGATCGATCTAGGATTGGAGCAGATGTAGTAATAGAAATTCGCAGAATCCTGAAGATGGTATTCTGTAGATCTATTGTATCGAGAATCTATCTACGAATCTAAGAAGAAAGTTCGAGATTTAGACTAGATAAGTAGGCAATCGCAACTAGCTCATCGCCATACTTTCTCATCTTGCAAACATTGGCAACTAATGGTTGATAAACATCAAGTTCATTTAATTATCTTCTGAGAATGGTGTAGTGATCTCGAACAGAACTGTTTCCCTAACAGAGGGTGAAAATCTGCTCATAAATATTAAAAACTCTGAATATATTCTTCTCATGCTCGTAGGTAGACTTCAGAGTTTCTTAGATCTTCTTGATAGGATGAAGCAGCATCACACCACGAGTAATATTAGGTTCCATGTTATTTACCAATCACGAAACTATGACATTGTCATTTGTATATTTGTCATCATAGGTGGCATCTTTCATATCAAGAGGTAGATGTGTAAGGTGTTGAATATTCCTGTAGGCTACCACAAAGGTCTCAAAACTTTGTGACCACAATATGTAATTTTCGTCATTTAATTTCTTAGATGTTCTACTAATATTTTTTACAAGTAACTTGCATGATGCCATGTTTAAGGCACAAACCGAAGTATAAACCACCCAAAGAACACACTATAAGGGCACATATACACACACACACACATGAGGAAGAAGTCATCTACACCCAAAGAAGTCTTCTGTAAGGACGAGGTAGAAGTCTTTTGCAGATATAGGCAATTAAAAAAAGAGGACGAAGTCTTCCATTGGGACTAGGAAGGCTTTAGGTTGTCACGGGCTAACGAAGTTTGCAGCTTCCACATGTACAAGGGAAGGAAGAAGGAAGTTGGTGGTTGTAAGGAAGAAAAGGGAAGGATTGGACGATGCTACAGGAGGACTACGACGATGGTTGGGGATTGGGAAGAGATCATCAGCACCTGCAATTGTTGCTGAAGGGCTCAACGACAGCTCTTGTTCGCGCTGCTTTAGCCAACAATTGCTAGAGTTGGTGACAACGGCTCTTGTGTTGCTGCTGTTGTCGACAGTTCTTTTCCATTTTTTTTGTGTTTTCTTTGGTAGATCACTAAATCCTAAGTTCTGATACAATGTGAGAATAAATAAAGGAAATCATCACTAATGAGGGGGTGATTCATATTTATAGAGTTATTAGATAAATAGATATTTAATAACCCATTAACCCACATAAACATAATAAACTGAATAATAATAAGTTTAAGACAGATTTTATAGCAAAAGTTGGTTATGTGTCTTTACTGATGTGATCAACTTTTTTAACTCTCTTCATTGGCAGCATCCTCAACTAGACAGTAGAACAATTGCTATTTCAAATGTATCTTTCCACGATTATTGGGTGGTGTTTGTTCCACTACTTGGATTCTGGTGCTCATTTTTCTCTGCTTTTATCATTTTTAACTTCACTGTTCTTATTGGAGCATTAAGAAAAGAAAAATGTGTAGGCGCTCGCGAGGTCAGAAACCCTTGCGTTGCCGTCGCCCTTCTTCTGGCAATCTCCGCTCTCTGCTCCACAAGGCAACTGAGTTTGACTGGCTAGCTTTCAAGAGCTGACTAGGCGAAGACAACCCCTGTGACGATGTTAGTTTTCGCCCTCCTTTCAGGCAGGCTAAACCCTCTTCCTCCTCCTCCTCCTCTTCCCATTGAGCCCAGGTAAGTGCCCTAGGGTAGTGTCGCCCTTCTCCTTGCTCTGCCTCTGCCCCTCCCTCATCTGGGTCCTCATCAGGCCTCCTAGGTGGAGTGGAGTGTTTGTGGCTGTCTAGTTTTGCTTGGCCAGATCTAACTTCTCTGGTTTTGTTTCATTATAATTCTAATTTTCGGATTTGTTTTGGGACGTCCCCGAACCAGTGGGTGGATGTGGTGTTTGATTTGATCTTTATATCAGCTGACTTGTCTTCTTGTTGGTGGATCTCTCTTTCTATTTGTGTTTTAGATATGCTTCTGGATTTTGATATTAACATGTTTAGATTTGGTTCACATGCTTATGATTTATCGTATCATGTCTCTTTGGTCGACCTCTGTAAAGAGCGACTCTTGGCTTCTTCTTCTAGCAGAGCGTCTGCTTGCGATCCTGCATCTCCGGAGGAGAGCAGCTATGCACTCCCTTGCCTCCCTTGCTTCACCTCTTCAGACATCTGGACCCCTTTAAGGTTAGTTCTTTTCCTCTGCCTATTTTCCAGTGACGCCTACCTCATCGACGGTGACACTTTGCGGCCCGTCCGGTGGTCGATGGATGTCTCCAATGGACCGTCCTTTCGGTGCCTCTTCGCCTGACCGATGGACCTCGTCGTGGGCGGTTTTTCGAGGTTTTGACAATGGTGTTAGACTGTGTGGTCTTATACGAGTTATAAACCGTCGGATTTTTTAAGCCAACATAATACTAATCAATCTTCTCCCTTCGTTAATCATGCGATGATTAACGCCCTTAATTCTCTCTCTGGAGTTGATTTGGTGACTTCTCTTTCGACGTGCAAGTCCAGATGCGCCGACCTAACATTAATGCTTGCAGTATTTCCCTTTCTCATGTTTCAAACCCACCGCCTCTTATCTCTACTTTTCCTGAGGATGTCTCCTCAAATCTCGCTCCTGTCAGTAAGGTTGCGTGCCAAGCGGGTAAAATTTCTGACGCGAGGATACACTCTGACATAAGTTACTATCCCGTCCTTTCCCCTTTCGAGCGGCGTTTTAGTGATAATTCCAACGGATTTTCTCTTCTCTCCTCTCTTGCTCCTCTCCGTGCTTCTGGCTCTTCTCGTCTCTCTGAGATTGCCTCAAGTCACAGTTCTACCTCTTCTCTCCTTCCTGCGGGAGATTGGCAAGTGGTCTCGAGGAAAAAACTTTTTCCCCGCAGGTAAGCTTCTGTCGTGCATCTAGTAGATGTTTTTCATGTGGCCTTCGGAGCCATCAGGTTAATAAATGTAAATACTCAGGGGCTTGTTTTCGTTGCAACTCCTCTTCTCATTCTGTGGCCATATGTAAATTCTTTCAGGCCTCGCAAGACTCCACCACAAGGTCGTCTGTCATGGCTGGCCTGTCGCCTCACTTCCCCATCATTCTACCTCCCTCTGCAGTGGTGTGTGATCATTATCTGGTATTCTCGCAGAGTGCTATTGTTACTTCCCATTCCTCCCAACTCTCTAAGGAGTCCATTGTAGAACATATTAGTACTTACTGGCCTTGTTCGTCTGAGGTTGAGGTTCAAGATTTTTCATCTGGTAAATTTTTGTTAGTTTTTCCCTCCCTTCAGATTAAAAATGACTTCCTTAACCAATTTGGAGCATCCCTTCAAATGATCTCCGCCTCTTTCACTCCTTGGTCACCGAACTCGAACGCGGTGTTAACATTGAAGGAAGAAGGGGTATGACTCCGACTCGAGGCTATTCCTCATCACCTTTGGAATAATGATGTCTTTCACGACATGCTCTCTGGGTTTGTTGAACTTTTAAAGGTAGATCTTACCATGGACTCGACTAAATCCCTGGGTTACTCTAGAGTCAGGGTTAAGATTCATCCGGGAAAGGATATTCCTGACTGTCGCTTTTTTGCTTTTGGCAAGCATATTTACCCCATTAAGTTCCGGAGAAGTTGGGACTTATGTGCCACCAGTGCATGTCTACACCTGCATCCTCTGGCCCTTTCCCCGCCTGGCCTGCAAAATCTTGCCCCTCTACATCTGGTTCCTCTAGTCTTAACCCTACTCGCAAATCCTTTAAGACTAATAGAGGTTGGGGAGGTGGAAAAGGAACCAAGACTTCTAGGGGTGGTAAAAATGTCTGGACACGATCTATTAGCCTTGTCTCTCTGCCTGGTTCTTCCTCTGTAGGCATTCTATTTCTACCTACTCCTCCCTCTGTCTCGGAGGTAGGCCACTCTACGCACTCTTACCCCCCACGCCTCTTTTTCCGAGCATCTGCATATAGGAGATGAAACTTCTAAGTTTGTCGAGTCAGAAATTAAGACTCGCAACCTATCTATGGTTAAGTTCAAGAAGGTTCTTGCAGTCTATGATTGTCTGGAGAAAGATGACGTTAGTGGTCCTGCTGAAGTTGCATTCGAGACACAACCTCCAACTCCAACCTTCCCCCCAGGTATTAGTGATGCCTCTACTCTTGCATCTACTATGTTAGATTCAGACACATGTCTTTCTGGGTCTTTATCTTCTGATTCTGTTGCTGTTGATAATAATGATAGCGCAACTAATTTTCTTAGTGATACTCTCAATTGGGAGTCTTATAATCAACTCATTGTTTTTTGTAGTATCATTGGAATCTCCTTAAATTCCACAGATGAGGTTAAGAAATTTCTTAATTATGTTAGAGGGGAACAGGGACTTCCTCACATTGACTTGAATATTGACTCCAATTTGGCTGAGAATTTAGATTCTCTTTCTTTTTCTCCTTCCAATTAATGATCATTAATGCATGGAACATTAGAGGCCTAGGTTCCAGTGGGAAAAAACGGGCTATTAGTAACTTCATTAAAACTAACAAATGCCATGTCATTATCATTAGTGAGACTAAATTAGAGACCTTTACCCCATATGCCTTTAGGCAGTTAGGAGGAGGTCTTTTAAATCAATGGTCCCTTATTCCCTCTCTGGGGGCTTCTGAGGGTCTTCTTATTGGGTGGAATGACAGATTTTTAAAGTTGTTGAACACAATCTCTACCATACACTGCCTCTTTATTAATTTCACTAGTCTTTCAGATGGTATGGATTGATGGCTCACAGGGGTTTATGGTCCCTGTGATCCAATTCAGAAACCTGATTTCCTTGCGGAATTAGATTTTGTAAGTGATAAAGTGAACTCTTTCTGGGTTATTGGGAGGGACTTTAATCTCACCAGATATTCACATGAACACTCCACTAGGTGCAGCATTTCATTCATTACGAGACAATTCAATGTCTATTGATAGTCATTTCCTAGTGGATTTCTCTCCTAATAATTCTAAATACACTTGGTCTAATATGCAAGTGCCCCCTATCATGGTAAAACTGGATAGATTTCTTGTCTTTATGGATTTGGTTAATTTTTTTTCCAACTCTTTCTGTCTGGATCTGATCAGAGTAATCTCTGATCATATATCCATCTCTCTTAACTCCATTTCTCTAGACTGGGGGCCCATCTTATTTAAATTTTATAAATCTTGACTTCTTTTTGAGGGGTTCAGTCCTTTCATAGAAGCCTCTTGGTACAGTTTCATTAACATCTGTACCTCTTCCTTTCATGTAACTAAATTTGCATATAGGCTGAAACAACTTAAGAAGCAGATTATTGGCTGAATTAGGCTTGTAAGAAAGGTTAGAAGTAGCAGATTACTTTCTATTGAATCTCGAATTGCCTCTTTAGATTCACTAGCTAAATCCCAATAGTTTACCACAAATATGCGGTCTGAGAAAAGACATCTTCAGTCAGAACATTTCTCTTTACTCCAAGAACAAGAGGAATACTGGAAACAAAAGTCTAGAATTCAATGGCTTAAAGCTAGGGATTTAAACACATCTTCCTTTCACAATATGGTTAATAGCAGAAGAAGAATCAATGCTATTCACTCTCTAAAGATAGGGGAAAACATTACTTTCTCTCCTTCTACCATTATCAAGGAGTTAGAGAATCATTTCACCAGACAATTCAATAAATCCATTAGAGTTAGTCTTGAATTGGATTGGGATTCCTTAATCCCTATCAAAATTCAGAATCCCTTAGTCTTGGAAGTTGCCTTCTCCTTGGAGGAGATTCACAGGAACTTGTTGCTCCTACCTGGAGATAAGGCCCCAGGACTTGATGGTTTTCCAATCTTTTTTTTCCAACAATTATGGGACATTCTCAAAAAAGATATTTTGGAGGTTTTTAATCATCTATTCTCTTTAATAGAAATAGATTTTCTTCAACCTATTAATCAAACTTTTATCACTCTTATCCCTAAACTGGAAGGGGCACATTGCATTAAAGATTTCAGGTCTATCAGTTTGCAGAATAGTTTATATAAAATTATTATTAAAACTTTGGCCTCAAGACTTTCCACTATCTTAGACAAAATTATTGACAACTCCCAATGTGCCTTCATTCCAGGAAGACACATTAGAGATTGCTTCTTGGTAGTTCAGGAAACATTACACTTCATGAAGGTGGCTGGTATTCCTGGTTATATCCTGAAATTAGATTTTGAGAAGGCTTTTGATAATGTTCATTGGGATTTTTTATTGGATTCTCTCTCTAGTTTAGGCTGTGGACTTATATAGATCAATTGGATAAAAATGTGTATCACTCATGTCAGATTCTCCATCTTACCCAATGGTTCTCCCAAAGCGTTTTTTCCTTCCTCCAATGGTCTTAGGCAAGGTGATCTCCTGTCACCTCTCCTTTTCATCACTGTCACACACATTCTGAATAGAATGATCTCTCTTGCTGTGGAGTTTAAGCTAATATTTGGCATCCAATTTCTTAATGGTAGTCCAAACATAGTGAACATTCAGTATGCAGACGACACTATCTTATTTTTGTCTGCATGTAAGGATAACATAATCAACATCAAGAGGATTTTGTGTTGCTTTCAGCACTGCTCTGGTTTGAAAATTAACTTTCATAAGTCTTCCCTCACTGGCATAGGTGTATCAGATTCACTTATCACTAGATCTTCCTAAATTTTGGGTTGTAACACTTCTTTTTTGCCTATAAAATATCTAGGACTTCCCCTTCATTTTAGGAGGGCTACCTATAATGACTGGTCTCTAAAAAATTATCTTTTTGGAAAGCAAAACAGTTGTCTCTTGGAGGTAGACTAACTCTGGTTAATTTTGTTCTCTCAGCCATACCCACCTACTATTTATCTGTGCTACACATCCCTGTAAGAGTTGTTAAAGTCATTGATAAATACAGATTCAGATTTCTTTGGAAATCCTATTCCTTCTCCTCCTTCATTGGTCATTTGGTTAACTGGGATACACTTTGTAGGCCAAAGCATCAATATGGCTGGAGAATTATTAATATTAAAAACTTTGATGTGGCTCTCAAATCAAAGTTACTCTAGCAGCTACTCTCCGCTACTTGCTCTCTCAAGTGGAAAGAATTTCTTAAAGCAAGATACTTTGCTAGGAACTGGCCTGGAGTTCTCCTCAACACATCCTTAGGCAGATCCTCACCCTTATGGCAGGAACTGAAAGTATGTCATAATTTAGTCAATTGTTGCACCAGCCTTCAAGTTCAAAATGATTGCAACATAATCTTCTGGGAAAGCAAATGGTAGGATGGGGCAAGACTTAAAAATCTACTCCCTGACTTTTTCCTATTGGCTAAAAATAAGAAGGCCTCTCTTCTCAAGACAATTGAAACCTTCAGAGTTGACTTTGAGAATTTATTTGCTAACCCTCATTCACAAACACTTAATAGAGACGTTCAGGATCAGGCTGATCTTCTTTCAGAGATTTTGTTTAACCTGAATCTCTGTCATGAGGATGATATCTTATAGTAGAATTCATCAAACTATATTGTTTCAGTGAATTCATGTTACAATTTTATCATTGATGGTGGATTTAGGTTCAGACACCACGACCTTACTTGGTGTAGTTGAGTCTCTTTGAAAATTAAAACTTTCATTTGACTGATGCTCTTTGACAAAGTCTTGACTAAGGTAAATTTAGGTAAAAGGGGCTGGGTTGGTCTTGAGAATTGTGTTTTTCGCAATACAAATATAGAATCTATTACTCATCTATTCATACATTGTCCATTTGCTATTTCCATTTAGAGTGCATTTTCTCAGGGTCTTCTCTATCCTACTGTGTTTTCTATTGATGATCTGTTTACATTCTCTCTTCCACTAAAACTAGCTTTGCCTATTAAAGGATGTTACACACTGTTTCAACTCATTCTGTGGGTTATATGGAAGGAAAGAAATAACTGCATTTTTAAAAAGGTTTGTAAAGGTTCGAATATGTGTATTAATGAAATTATTACTCTTATTCATGGTTGCATAGTTGCTTTGGTTTTAGGTTTTGATAAGAATGATGTCTTCTGTTCTATCATCTCCTTCCAGTAAACTCGCAAGGTTGAAATTATGTCTACTGGTTTACTTACCTGTAGGGATGCAGATCCATCTAACCTCTGTCCTGTTCCAGTGAATGATCATTCTATTGAAGACTAACTTCCTGTTAGTCTTGTCTTTCTTTTTGGGAAAATTCTATTTTTCTAGACATTTAAACTCTATTAGATGGCCTGTGTTTGGTCGATATGATGTTTTATTTTGAATTGACAGTTCATATTTGATAACTGTCTCAAACATTACATTTTGTACTCTCTTATTCTTTCTGAATTTGTTTGTCGGAGGGACTTATATATCACAGTTTACCGTTTACAAAAAAAAAAAAAAACTTCACTGTTCTTTTAATTCTTGGACCATATCTTGTAGGTGGATATCCGAGTTGCACCTGGAACTCATGCAACCGAAGCTGCTGGTACTCTCTCCGTCTCTCTCTCTGGGTTGCAATTTTCTATGCTTATTATTGTTGTTATAAATGGTTTTGCAGTGAATAAGCAGTTGAATGATAAGGAACGTGTTGCAGCTGCATTAGAAAATCCTAACCTATTGGAAATGGTGGATGAATGTCTGGCCTCTTCATATGAATATTGAGGTTGTTTATGTTCGGCTTCAAATGCTGAGCTCCTATTTTCGGTCTTGTTCTTGGAGACAATTCTAAATCTGGGCGATAAGATATTAGGGTGACACAATTATACTTTTATTTGTCATTGAACTGATATTAATGCATAGCGTACGAGTGTAAGTAGTCATGTGAATCATTTGTTATTTAAGATTTGGTGTATTTTTAGTCGTGTATTGTGAGACCTGAATTTTATTTTGACAGCAAAACCAGTGATTCATGCTAATAATGCCAAGACGGTTTTCCGTCTTCAACAATCTACAGCGTTGCAAAATTGCTCGATACATTCATTCAACCAAAAAAAATCTTGATTACGTTTCTGTTGAGCTTCACTAGTTGAGCATGTCGTGCATGTGTCTTGTATTTTCTCTTCGATTCAAGGTGCTCAAAGGATCAGAGTTACCATCCATTTTTTCTATCAAGGTCTCAAATTTGAATCCCAAATTAGAATCCTGATTTTCACAACATTCTTGATTACCTTCGAATCAAGTTTATGTTTTCAGATAGAAAACAATATTGAATTGATTACCGACAAACTCTAGCTGCCTTATTGGACTGTAATTTTGCTTCGATGTTTGCATGGGTTTGAGAGAGGATGGAAGCTAAACTTGTGAAGAGTATTCAAATGTATGCTAGCGACAAATTAAATACTACAGAAAGAAGCGAATGTATAAGTTTCATCATGAGCTTCTCATGTAAACTATTTAGTGGTTCAAATTATATTAGTGCATGAATATTTCTTAAATGTGATTGTGTAAGCATTCAAACTAAAACAAAACATTTGTATGGGTAATCATTTTCAGAATAAATCGCTGAGAATGATTTGATGTGAAGCTTTCAACCTCAATTTTTACGGATTCTATTCAGTGATTATGTTGTATAAATAACTTTAAACAGTATAAAAAAAAATTATTCATGAAAAGTTAAACCAAATAATTTTTTTACGTCAGATTATTTCATTACGTTAGTTTTTCGTTTGTGCATAAAAACCTTCAAATACGTTGATTATAAAAAAACGGTAAAGATTAGTTTTTTTCAAAAACATTGTTTATGAGAGTAATCTATTTTTCCATAAACTTTATCAAATGCTACCTTAGGTAGTATTTGATAACACATATGGAAAAATAGATTATTCTTAAAAATAACATTTTAAAAAAAAAACTAAACTTCGTAGCTTTTTATAAACAACTTATTTGAAAACTGTTATACACAAATAAAAAGCTAACGTACTGAAATAATTTAACTTAAATAAAACTGTTTGGTTCAACTTTTCAGGAATAAACGTTTTTTTTCATAAGTTAGTTCTAATAATCGTTACCAAATAGACCCTTAGTTTCAAACTTCAGTCTCATTTTATAACTAATTCCATTTCCCAATTTCTCTCTAGAATTATTCCATATCTCGATGAGTTACATAGAAATACATCCTAAATTTGTAGTATAAAACTAAGGGTCTTTTTGAAGGAAAAAAAAAATCAAACATTGTCTAACAATGGTCTAACAAAAACAATGCAATAATTCCACTTTACACAACATTTTTTATCTCCACTATCTCATTTTTTTTTTTATTTGTTTTAGTCCAAATGTAACATTTCATTGGTTGCTCTTGCACACTGTTCAACTAACAATCATCCATATAATATGGAGACAACCAAACGGACCTTAATATTCTCGTACATTCTAATAAGGTATGAGAAAGATCAGATTTTGTTGTAACCATTCTAATGCAAATTCTAGAAGGAAATTGTGAAGCCCATTAAACCTGATTAACTTATAATGCAAATTCTTTGATCACGTGGAATTCCATTTTATTTTCTATGATTTATCAAACAATCTCATACGACCATCAATAGCTAAATATTAGGCCCAAATGATATGATACGGATGTATCTTACTAAAACGGTGACGGCATTCATCTCTGGGGGAAGAAATATTTTAAAAAAAATGGTCTGGAGGAAGAAATATCAACAAGCTCGAACCAAAACTTCGTCCACCACCACCACCACCAGCTTGAGGTGGAGAGTAGAAACCAGACGAAACCAAAAACCAAAAGAACAAAAACCAACGCCGTGCGAAGAACGAACTGTTCCTGTTCTACCACCACTCTCCTTCCACTCCACCAACCAAAATTGAAAATTCTCCGCAGCGAGCACAAAAAAAATGTCAGTTTGCGGTGTCGTGGGTGACGTGGGCGGTGGCTGCCTCCGGTCGCCGGCGGGGGACTACAGGCTGTTCCATCCTGCATCCGTTCCTCCCGATTGTGGCACTTCCAGGTTCGCTTCCTTCAACAAGGTGAGATGGCGTTGGCTTGATTGATCGGATTTTGGTGTTTGTTAGTGTTGCGAGAAGGATTTGTGCTTTTGTGGTTTGTTGTAATTTGACTTGGTTTTGATGATATGGGTGGTTCAGCTCAAAAGATGAGAATTTGGGAGTAATTTTTTTCCATGGTCTGGTGAGTGGATCGTCGAGATATAGTTGGTTTGTGTCGTTTTGATTTGTTTGTGGTGGGTTTTGGTGCTGGGGATTGTGGGAAAGATGTGCTTTGTTTGTTGCTAGTAGTTTGGTAGGGTTCTGTTTGGGTTGGTGGGCGTTTACGATTCTTCGCAGTTTGATTATTGACAGTTGACAATTAGATTAAATTCATGTAAGTTTACGTTGGTGCTTTAAAGAAAGCAACGAATAAAGAAACTCGAAAAGTGGCTGCTCGGTTTAGTATGCTCATTGTTATTACTTTGATCGAGTTTGTGCCATGCCAACTGTTGAGTCCAGTTATAAGTAATTGATGATAAAAAGGGTGTTGCGTTGCATGAAGGAATTGCCCCTTGCTAGTCATAGGAACGAACCGTTTATCTATACGTAGCTTATCATCAGTTTTCTTTAGTATCGAGAACTGAATCTGAGCAGTTGCTCTTCCAGATTCTCATCTCAAGTTTGCTTGATGAAAACCTGAACCTGATGTGCTACTTTTAGATGCATATAGACAATTTTTCTCTTTGTTCTTTTCCCCATTTACATACTTGACTTTTTTTTTGCATTGCATTGTTGTGGTTTGCTACAAACTGGACCAGTGGAAAATGATTGAAAGGCGGGCAGTAGCTTCCTCAGGAGGACCCGATCTGTTGAATATAAGGTAGAAAATGGGAATAAGTAGTTTAATGGAAGTAATGCTCTGTATATGTAGTATGCTTTCATTAGGTTTTAGTATTGGATAACTCTGATATGGAGAATCATATTTGGCAAAGGATATCTAAATAAGAAGGGCAGTGGATCGTGTGGTTACGAAAGGACTGTCTCATTCTTCAAAAAAAAAGAAAAGGTGTTTGATTATCCATCATTATGTTAGTATATCTATTACTGTGGAACCCAAAAAAGGGAGAGAAGACCCGCACCAGCCACCCACCCAACAGACAAGGAAGATCTAGAGTACATCTTCAGTGTCATAATTCATCTTTGGTACAAGGAGGATCTCAAACTGTCGAGTTTTGACCAAATAAAGCCTCCAACCTCTTTAAATATGTTATCAATATGTCTGTCATTGGTCCAAGTGCTTAGTAAAACACAAAGATGAGCGTTCAGGTCATTGTAGGCACTTGCCTACATTTCGAGCACATCCCCCTCCCACTTGTGTATGTGCACACACAAAACTTGTAGGTGCATAAGCCTTTTGAGGTTGTTGAGTTATTTTTGTGGGCTTGTACACTTATCTATAGGAGTATGCACATGCATTGCAGTGAGGCTTGCCTGTAACAAGTTACAAACATGTACGGGCATGTGCTGACATGAAGCAGTTTTGAATACCATATGATAGTGTGAATCTACATACAAGATTGCAACTGAAAATGAATTTAGAATCAATTGGTTTGGTTTGAGTTTCAGCAAAATTAGAATATAATGCACTTTTAACTGATTCCTTACAATTTCAAGGTGAAGCAGGCTATTTGTGCCAGAACCTGTATATCTCAGGTAATGGGTCGCCTTAAGCCTCTTATATTTATTACTCTAAAAAACCTCTTCTATTTGGGCTTATTTTTTCCCTCTACAGGTTTTTTTCCAGTATTGATAATTTATTACTAAATCCTTTTCTTCCTTCCTTGCCTTCATCTCTTAGAAAGAGAGACACCTTTAGCTATTTGTCTATTACTAAGTCTGATGCTTGGATTGTTTCTTCTCCTCTGGATTAGGGAAAAGTGAGGACAAATTATTTAACTGCAATCCAGTTCTCTGTTCTCGTCTCTTCACACCTCAAGCTGGTGGATGAAATGACCAAATTGTTTAGGAATAGTCTGCATCGGTATTAACAGCATCTAAAATACATCTAATTTGAAACTAGGGTTTTGTAATATGCATTTCTTATTTAAATATTCTGTAAATCAAGTTTCTCACAGAAACACAGAACTCTTCTCATATGAGTGGACCCTCCCCAGTAGGCCACATTTGTGGGAAACTTGCGTATGGGGTTTTTTTTTCTGTTAATCAGGTTTCTTTCCTATCACTCATTTTGTGTTTTATGTCTGTTCTTAGTTTGTGTCATGACCAGTTATGTAATCTTTATTGTGTAAACATTCTTAAGACAATCATTATGTGTTATGCACTAGATTTCAGCTACCAAATGTGCATGATCAATGTACAAAATACTTGTTTCTGCACTGTTTGATTGAAACAGTAGGACACATGCAATATTGCAGCAATTCTCGTTTTTCCTTGCTATGGTTTTTGTTAGGGAAGTCCATTCTTCTATGTTGATCAAACTTTCTTTGGTTTTCAGTGCTTTCCCTCAATAGGCTGGCCGAAGGTTGGAGTTCGCCTCGAGGCTTATAGAATGAGAAATTTCAAAGTGAAAGCTTCAGAAAAATCTGGCACAAATCATTCACCAATTGCACCTCTTCAACTGGAATCTCCAACTGGCCAACTTCTGTCGCAGATAATGCAAACCCATCCTCATCTGCTTCCTACTGCCATAGATCAACAGCTTGAGAGGCTTCAGGAAGAGGGAGATGCGCAAAAGGAAGACAAACTACCTGCATTACAGGATCTCCTCTACAGGTCAGTCCTCAAGTCTCTGTACCACAAAAGTGTTTGAAGCTCTTGTGGCGATTAATGTCTCAATGTTTGAGTTCTTGTTATATATATATTGATACGTATATTCTACTTTATAATAAAATACGTTACTTGACTCCTTTTTGAGTATCGATGTTTGGATTAATATACCAAACCTGTTTTCATGAGTTTTAATTACTGGGTTGCTTTTAGGGCTGTCAATCGGTAAAAGCTAGAACGTACTAGCTTGGGTTGACAACATGATGTAGAGAAAACATTAGGGAGTTGAGACAATAAAACAGATCCCAGACCAAGTCCTGTCAGTTCTCTATTCAAATTGCATTTCTTTGCATTAATTCTTCAACTATGGCTTGAAGTTCCTAAGTTTGAGGGCAGCTATTCGTTGTTTCTATTTTTGTTAGTGAAACATTTCCCAAATTCATAGTCTAAATTTGCCCTTGACAGCCAAATAACAAATAATGTCTTATCAGATGTTATACTAGCATCCTTCCTAGCCTCCTTATTCCAATAGACCTGAGAAGAAGAATGAAGTGGTGAGTTTCAGTCAACTGTTGAGCAGAAAAGCGATACTGTTGTAGAGTAGTTGTGGAAATAGACAGATGTCAATAAAAACAGAAAGTGTGGAGAACCTTTCGAAAAAAAAAAGGTGGAGAAATAAAGTTAAATTAGTGGAGGAAAAGGGTGCGTGAGATGAGATCAGTGATTGTTAGGGCTTCAAACCCTACCTAGTGCTCATGACCTAGTTCAGGTTCGGCTTCGTAAGGTCTAGGTTTTATGAGCCAAACGTGAGTAGGATATCTGCCTAATATATCTTTTTTAGAAAAAAAATAAGATACAATAATAAGTAAGAATATTATATTCCATATATACTAATGTCTGAGAATGCAAATTTACCTTAATAGACGACCCAATCAACTTCTCTCTACATGGTTCATTGTGCTACCAGGCATTACTTAAACGGCCATCACAGTTCCATATTGGGGAAAGACAGAAAAATGATGAATGAGATGCAATGCCATTTGCCGCCATAATGGGGTTACTAAAATATGTTCAAATATCATGCGTGCCAATATTTGTCATCATTTTTTGGTGTCGTATTGCATGAACTTTAGTCCCATTTGGAATTTAACAACATTTTGGTTCTGTATTGTGTTACATATAGGAGCTTTCAAATTAAAACATACATGGATAACCTTTTTCGAAGTTTAAATATAAAGTTATAACAGCAGTTTCTACTGAAATTTGCATAAGTATGTGTCTTGATGCATGGAACTCAGTAGTCCAGCAAGAACCGTGCAGTGAGGTGTTGTACTCAGGATTCACATAGATAGTTTTTTTTCCTAGTTATAAATACTAAACCAATAAGGTATTGCAGTATTGCACGCGTACTTAAAAATTAACCTTTAAGAATTTGTATTGGCTCCTAAGGAGCTAATGAGTTTGTTTCAGCTTATTATGACCTGAGTTTTGGGCTGGTTAAGTTAACAAAACTGAGTGGACCAGAGTGTGCTTGCTTGTTTACTCCCCTTCTTGCCAATCTGTCTTGTGCATGTTTAAACTTCATACTAGTGTGGTTGAGCAGGTGTGGGTGCCTGGCTAGTGGATAGTTCTGATTGTGCTGGTCATAAACATTGCTGGTGCTAACTGCTAAGCCATTAGTCCCAAACATCAATGGCATGGAAGCATTTACTTAAATGACTAACAGTATCACACTTTTCCTCTATCAAATTCTTAAATTTAAGGTCCAGCATGTCAGTCTCTGCCTGACCTAGAATTTGGACTGGTTGCAATTTCCAAGCCCAGGCTTGGCCGATTGGCTGGGCACAGGTTTAAGTAGACTGAGTGAACTGTGGCCCATTGAAAGGCATTAATTGTCTGTTGTTGCCACTCGCCATAGGTATGTAATTGTGATCTGTGAATGACTACAAGGTTCATGACTCATTAAGCCCTTATGAGTGCATCCACTCCTGTGATTCTCTCCATAACTTCTTGAAGTTTGAATCTATGTTATATGCTTACCTGTCCAGTTTTTCTATATGATCTTGTAATTTTCAAAAACTGTAGGATAAGTCTGCTGTGGGTGTTGTTTAGAAAATTATAATGTCCAAGACTTTACACTTTCTTGATTTTCCATGAAAATGGGTTCGAATTAGCTACACCATTTTATATTCTGGACACATAATGGCAATTCATAGATAGATAATAGCAAGTATGCTATTATCTGACTAGGATTTTCCACACTTGCTTGTATAAAGCCTTTTAATATACAAAGATTCTGCATGGATTTGAATATTGGTGAGAACGTACTTCTACATGTTTCAGGTGATAACTGATTACTGAACATGTAAACTAGGCACACCAGCGCTGGGTGATGCGGGAGTACACAAATATTTTGTTTCCTCACGTTTAAATGAACCTACCAAACACGTGCATTAGATTGGTAACTCCAATCATATCTACGTTTAACTGAACTATCATCTCTGCACTTTTGTGTTTGAGTACTTACAACAACAATCAAGCCTTATGCTCAGTATGTGGGATTGACAACATGAATCCATCTCTCCATTTAGCTCTATTTATTGCTACTTCCTTAGTTAGATTTTGCATGTTTAAATTAAATCATTTTTTATTATTCCTAACCATCTAATTTTAGGCCTTCCTCTACCTCTTCTAACTCCCTCATTTATTAGTTATCCCTTCTTATAGGTGTGCCTAATGGTTTTCTTTGAACATGTCCAAACCACCTCAGACTATTCTCTCTCATTTTATCCTCAATTGATGCTATTCCCATCCTATTATGAATGAATTTATTCCTTAACTTGTCCCTTTAAGTATTCCCACTCGTCCTTCTTAACATCCTTATTTTGGCTAATCTTACCTTTTGATCATGTTCTTTTTTAACTGTCCAACACTCACTACCATAAAGCATAGTGGGTCGTATAAATATCTTATAAAATTTCCATTTTTAAACTTGCTAGGTATATTTTTTTCATGTAAAATCGCAGAAACACTTCTCCATTACAACCATCCTACTTTTATTCTATGGGTAATATCCACCCTCACTTTTATTTATTGATTTACTAAACTTTCACTATTCCATATATTCAATTTTAATCCTGTTTATTTTTTATACTTTGGATTAAGAAAAATGTTTGTATAATTGAATTATGGGATTGGGGATATAGAGAGCCACTGGTGCATGTTCAGGCAATTTGGTAATGAATAGAGATTGTTCTTAGGGAAACCATTAAGAAAACATGCATATTTTTTGCAAATTGCATAGTTATTATAGCATACTTGCTTGAAGTATCTTTTGCTATCAATTGTGTATTTGCATTTTTGCAACAATAACGTTCGTGATAAGTGGGAATCATCTCAATCATCTGTAAACATTCATAAAGGAGAAGTCTACCTTACTATACAGATTCGAAGGGGATATTCACAACTTGTAAAACTTGTGAAGGATCGCTTGAAGAAAGATATTAAGAATTTGTTCACCAAAACATTCTCTGTGTTTTATTGAGTGTTTCTTCAAACACTTCATCTCATAAAAAAGTCATTTACTTATTCTCGGTTAATTACATTATCTTGTGGTATTTTCAGCTGAACTGCATTATGTAATCATTTACAATGCTCACATTTAGTTTTACAGGAGAATCTTAGAGGTCAAAGAGAAAGAGAAAAATAAGACTCTTGAGGAAATTATTTACTGTTTGGTCGTGCAAAAATTTATGGACAACAACATTTCAATGATACCAACAATATCAGCATCTTCAGACCCCAATGTTCCGGTGGATTCATGGCCAAATCAGGAGCATAAGCTGGAAAACATCCACTCTCCTGATGCACTGGAGATGATTCATAGCCACTTGTCCCTGATCCTTGGGGAAAGAGTAGTTGGTCCTCTTAGCTCTATTGTTCAAATCAGCAAAGTAAAACTTGGAAAGCTTTATGCCGCTTCCATAATGTATGGGTACTTCCTCAAAAGAGTAGACCAGAGATACCAACTAGAGAGAAAAATGAATACTCTCCCTCAGCATGTTGGTGATGGTCAGACAATATTCGGTAATATGCAACCAAACCCATGGTGGGACATGGAGTCAATGGTACAGATTTCTTCAGATGGTGAAGACATTGAGGTTCGAAATATATCAGATTTTGGTGAGGAAGCGAGGTTAAGGACATATGTCATGCACCTTGATGCTGAGACGTTGCAGAGGTATGCAACTATGAGATCAAAGGAAGCAATCTCGTTGATTGAGAAACAAACACAGGCTCTTTTTGGGAGGCCAGACATCAGAATAGCAGATGATGGAACTATCGATGTTTCAAATGATGACATGATTGGAATAGCGTTTACTGGTTTGTCAATGCTGGTTTTGGAGGCTGTTGCCTTTGGGACTTTTCTGTGGGATGCTGAAGGATATGTTGAATCAAAATATCAATTTCTCATGAATTAAGTTGATCGTATCAAGTCTCTTTGATGGCTACAAGGAGTACGTCTGTTGTATTTTTGCCTGTATATCTTTCTGTAATAAATTCTTGCTAGGAAAATCTACTTTAAAAAAGAGAAAGGAGAAGCATGGGAGGCTGTTGCATTAGTACCAAATTTACCTTTTTTACCAGCACTCACACGTTACCACATATTGGTGCCTAAAAGAAATACATGTGATGACTCCTCTTGCCTGTCAATTTCTGGCAGCATTTCTCTTGAAATGAGATGAGAAGCCTTTTCCACATGTACTCTTACATGCTGGGACGTGGTTTGATGACAACTTAACTATCACAATAACATGTGTGCACAAGGTGTGGAAATGAAATGAGGGCAAATTAATGTTTGTGGTCAAAGGAAAATAAATCTTGGTTCTTTTTATTCCTTTCTATGTGGTCGTGCATGGTAGGAAAATAAGAGGAATATGATGGAAATGAGATTCTCCTCAAATTCTACTTCATTGGATGGGAAACCAAGGGTGAAAAAAATACGCATTATGGAAAAGCAAAGGAATATGATTCTCTGTTTTCTTTCTAAATTATGTACGAACACTTAGGAAAATGCTGGTCGACGATAAAGTGTATTCATTTTCATCTCGGTCAGTGAGTATAAACCACCAAGATGTTAAGGTTGTATGCATGTAATGAATGAAGACTATAGGCTCTTTCAGCTTGGAAATTAACGGCCCATTGTTCCTACAGTCATGATCTTACAAGTTGGTCTGCCATGTTCTGAAAACCATGTTCCATGCATAAAAACGGAAATAGGCTTGAGAGTTAATTGTAGTCATTTCCTGGTAGTTTCCTGGTATTGTCAGCTTGTGTAGGTTAAATAGTCTATTCGTTGATTTTTTTTTTTTAATTACAAACTATAGATATTATTTATAACAAACTTAACCATGAGTACTACCATGAAGTTGAAAAAAACAAGTTTAAAGTATTAAAATACAAAAGCCTGAGAATGTATAGTAGCAAGTCATATAGAAAACGGCACAGTATGTGCGAAACTGTTATAAAATCCAAAAAAACTGCAATCACCGCGAACTAAACTATCTACTGAGATTAAGCACCATGTTTGCAAAAAAAAGAAAGAAGACTAAGATTAAGCACCACCACGCTCCTCTCAACGTTTCCAATCTTCATTTGGGGTTAAATCAACAATTATGGAGGGATTAGGAATGATGGCGATATCATTCTTTGGTGTTTGATGTGTTGAGTTTCAACTTTGCTGTAATACTCTAAGCTCAGTAGAACCATTGGTAACTATAGTTTCCTGTCTAAAAGATAAATTTTCTAATCAAAAAATAATTAGTGATGCAATAATATGAAAAATAGATTAAATATTTTTTTCTATTATTATGAAAAATAATCTCATTTCGATAAAGTAAGAAACTTCACAAGGTAGTCAGAATGAATGTGTTCCAACTCTTATTGTTTATTGGAGATATGAAATGTTGTTTTAAAGTAAAAGTTTGAGATAAACTTATACTAATTAAATAAATAGTAGCAATATATAAAAAATAACTCCAAATGAATGTAAAAATTGAACAATGGGAAAAAAATATGAGTAACTAATTTCAAATTACATCGACAAATTTCATAGTTTAGTGGATCTATCCATTCATTTTTTGTCAAATTTTCACGAGATAGGATTTTAAGTTATGCAAAAATTTTAACTTTTAAAGGAACAACACAAAATACATTCGCAATGTCTATTCATTGATATTAGTCGATGTGATTACTATACAAAATTGATTCTCAATTAGACAGGTCTGCTAATATCTTTTCCCTTTCTTTTAACTTGAGAGTAGTTTTTTGCAGATTAAACAAATGGGTAAATAATTACACGATCCCTATAAATATACCTGATGTGAATAGAATTGATACTTGAAACTAATATTAAGAAATATTTCAAGGTTGTCGATGGAAAATATATACCAAGTAGCCTAACTGATTATCCAACATAAATGAAATGAGTATGGATAGAGATCAAGCTTGTATTCTTAATTCGATAGGTCATGGTAAAAACTCATGCTCAAATCTTATTCAGGGATCGGTACATTACGCTTTATCCATATAAACGCAAACATATACGGCCTTACTTACAACTCTACTTAAAAAGATCGAAAACCATACGATTAGCCATTATAAGAAGTCTTTATTGATATATTTCATTATAAACCAGTGAGTTTTTATTAATGATAAGCGCATGTGTGCTTGTACTTCACCTTATTAATATGAATAAACATTTTACATGCCGATAATACCAGCTCATCAGAGTAAAGATGAAAATTATCATATTATACCAAATTAAGCAAGTTTAGGTCTGAGATGGAACTAGGTCTTTTTCAAGGTAGGTGGAATATTTTTCCGACGGTGGGACAGATCATAGGAAATATAACATTACAATGTTATTTGAAAGAAGATATGATTCAAAGTAAACTTGATGTCCATAATGCAAAGTATGCATAACTTTTGATATGGAAAGTGCTACATAATGCAGAAGTACTCGTTAGATTCTACTTAGAAGGATACGTGTGTAGACGTCAGCCCTGTGCCCTTGGGCAAGACTTATTTCAAGAGTGCAAATCCGTTTATACCCCTAAGACTCCGACAGGTTCCATGCAATGTTAAAGAAGGCAAGCGATTACACTGCCACCAGATCCTACCTTGACTTCAGCACCGCAACCCATACCTAGCTACTAATTCTTTATCTGAAAGATTCTAGAAACCCAGCTGCTTCTTCCTTGGGAAAAGCATATTTCTTTCCTTGTTTCATCTGGGAATTTTTCTTTTCAAATATAACATTTCCACACTTGGTATAGGAGCAGGTCCTAATTAAACAGGATGAGATGGACCTTCCAAGTGGGTTACAAAGTCCCCACGTATGGCATCCCGTTCAAGGTCTTTATTTGGTTTGAATGGTTCCCATCCCATTTGCTCCATCTCACAAGTCACACCACGAGAAGATGATATGTTGATTTATTCAGTGCAAGAAAAATATCATGAGGTGGTCGATTGGTCTTGCATGCGTTCTAGACTAGTACTCCATCTCCCTTTTTTATGATTCACAATTATTAAGCAAGGTGGGGGGGGGGGGGGGGG
>JAMKQA010003568.1:0-11290 GCA_024699735.1 Posidonia australis
TTTTTTAACTTAATTAAGTAACTTTAGGGTTTTTTGAGTTTAATTTAGGTTTTCCTTGAAATTAAATGGATTAAAGTGGTTTAAAATGGATTTTATTTGATTTTGACTTTAATTAGGGTTTTCACTTGATTAATTTGGATTTTAAGTGGATTTTGTTTAACTTGGCTTTTAATTAGGATTTTACTTAATTAATTAGGATTTTGTTTAACTTGGTTTTTAATTAGTGGTTTTTGCTTGGATTAAGTTAGTGTGGGCTTGTGTGGGTCTAGGGTTTTGATAGAGTTATGTTTTAGGGGTGGTGGTTGCAACCAGAGCATCTTTTAGAGGAGCCTGCTGCCAAGTGACTGCAAAATCAGGGTGTCTACATGTACGTCAGAGGGTTTAGGGTCAAAATGGACAGTATAGAGCGACACTGAAGAGACTACCTCAACCTTCTCCTTTTCAATGTTTTCCGCCATCACAACGACAATGTCGTTGTTCCAATGGAACTTAATCATTCGGTGAAGGGTTGAAGGAATAACTTGATGCTTGTGGAGCCAAGGGCGCTCAAGCAGAAGATTGAAGGATGGCTCGAGGTCGACAACATAGAACTCGACCACAAAACGGGCAGGACCGATGATTAAGGGAATGATCAGAATTCCTAGAGCATCATGGTGCGTGTTATCGAACGATGTCATCCCTTTAACGGCTGGAGTAATGTCTTCGGATTTAAAGCTGACCTAGCTTGTAGTTCGCAAAGGGCAGATGTTTAAACTGGCGCCATTATCTACCAAGGTAAGAGGAATGCGGAAATTTTGGTATTGCACCATGATGAACAGGGGTTGATTATGATTAGTCCCTGCTGGGGGAAGCTCTGAGGTAGAAAATGAAATGACCTGTGGCGCGGCTATCATACCAACGATGCTTTCCAAAGATGGTGGTTGTATTGTTGGGGAAGCATGAGCAGCCTGGAAAACTTGAAGAAATGCCTCTTGATGTTCAACCGACGTATGGATTAGGTCCCAATTGGAGATGTCTGCTTTGACCTTCTTTAACTGGGCAGTTATGTCAGCTACTGGCGAGTCAGTCTTGGTAGTGGTGGGGTTAGCTCTTGGGACTATCTCTTCAGGGATTTGATTGGGAATCTAGTTCTGTCGTTGAGAAGACGAAGTTGTGGGTTGGTTGGTTTTACTTGCTGGAACCGAAGCCTTGTATACCTGTCCTGACTGCGTTACCTCAGCATACATTTCTGTGGTATAGCTATAAGGCATGCCGTGAGTATCCTGTGTCAAGTTGATGACCACAAGAGTAAGGGCCCTCAATTCCACTGGGACCAAAACTGGTGGAGTAGATATTGGCGCTTGGTGGGCCAAGCCATGCTTTGGTTTTGCTAACAAACTGATTGTTGATGGGGTGGATTGCATACTAGGTTTTGCAGCCGTGCACCTCGATCTAGCAGTTAGTTGGATCATATTGATTGCTGAACTGGAAGCTTCAATGAAAGACTGACCAAGCTGATAGGGGAATGGTTCTTAATCATCATGGATAAGCAGAGAAGGATCAAAAGGCGCAACCTCATCAGAAGAAATGAAATGGACTCCCGAAGTTCCAGGTGCATGCTCAGGCAAGGGCCGGTTGACTATGTTGCTAGATGTGGATGCAAAGGAATGAGGTTGTAGACAACCCAGTTTTTCTAATTTTGCAGGATGGAGATGTGGTGGCTGAGCTCTAACCCTAATTAGGTCCATTTAATTCATAGAGACACAATGGGGCCCATGAAGGCCCACATAGGCCCATTAAGCCCTAATTGAGCTCACTTGGGCCCTCCAAACTTAATTAGGCCCATTTAACTCTTTTAGAACTCTCTCAACTTGTTTTGGGCCCATCTAAACCCATTTGGGCCCATGGGGGCCCACATAGGCCCATTGAGCCCATAGGGGCCCACAATGGCTCCACCCACATCTTCTCCTATTTGTATTTTCACCAAAATTAAAATTATTTCTCCTATTTCATTCTTTCTCTCCCATCATCATTTACCAAATGCCAACTTACTGAAACATTCCAATATTTCTCCTATTTCCTATCTTACTAAACCCATCTTCCTCTTCAATTCACCTTTCAAGCACAACCTTCTTCTTTGACTTCACCCAAGTCCCACGAGTCTGTTTCAACCAGCAGGTCTCCTTCACCCCACTGTGCCAGCAACTCCCCAAAGCAGCTTAGCCACTGGATCAACCATCGTCGGAGGGCTGGATCGCCGTCGATCCCTGTCGGCGAGCAGGAGACAAGAAAGGCAACTGGGGGGACAGTAGTTAGGATTCTGTTAGACTGTTAGAGGTGGTGTCTGATCAGTTAGGAGTTTAGTTAGCAGGTTAGTGTTTTGGTTAGTGGGGTAACAGCCTGTTAGTTGGGTTGTTGGGTTTCTTCGCCTATAAACGGAGGAGGAAGGCGTTGGTTCAGGGGACTTTTCCACTGCACGAGAGAGGAAGGAGGAGTGCTCCAGAGAATTCCAGAGCCAAAGCCTTCGCGGAGGAGGGAAGCAGCCATTTTGCAGAGCTCCAGCAAGGCATCTCCGATCAGGTACACTTCTCTGAGCTTGCCTAGTTGTCTGAATTCTGATCCTCTAGACCTCCTCCTCTCTTCCTGGAGCGTTTCCAAGGGTTCCAGAGTGATCCCTTGGCCGACGGAGCTCCTTCATGCCTTGCCATCGCCACTCTCCGGTGATAGAGGTGGGGGAGGGGGGCAATCCAAAGAGTTTCCTGGACCCCCGAGCCCTCTCTGGTCATCCTCAAGCTTCTCCGCCCCTTGGATCGCTGCTCCACCGCTCCCAACAGCCCCGTACGAGATCATCGAAGAATACGCCATTCCCGCCGTCGCCGGAGAAGATGATCAAAGCCAGAGAAGACGTCGCGCCTCCCGCATCTCCCAGTCGCTCCGAGCTTCCAGAAACACCCCACGACATGTCCCCAGCACTCCGTAGCATTCAAATCCACGCCATGAGCCCCTGGTCGTCGCAGCGACGTAACTCGTCGGAGAGGAAAGCGTCGACGGTCGTCGGAGCACGCCTCTGCTCCATCCTCGCTCATTCTGCTCCAAGAGAAGCGTGGAAGCTCCCTAACGCTCCACGATGCCCCCACGACTACCAGATCGCCGCGCCACAGCCCCAACAGCCCTCTTTCTTCTCTGACACCATCGCCGGAGCACCTCGACGGTGAGGTAGGTGGGAGGCCCGTTCCCACCGTTGGCTGCTCGATTCACTCCAATGGATCATGTCCCCTCACCTTCTTCTTGCCTCCCGTGAAGTCTGATCTAAGATCAGACCATAGGAAGGCCTTATTTGCCCCCTCCGGTGGTCGTCAGCGATGAGCTCCATCGTCGGCGACCGTCGTTTCTTTTTTTCATTTAAAAAACAATTTAAAACATTTTATTTGGATAAAATACAGAAACATTGTTTTTCTTTCATGTAGGTCCTTCTGAAATTACTTTTAGGTCCTTTTATTACATTTAGGTCCTTTCATCATTTTTCTTAAATCTTTTGAATAAAGTCTTAATTGAAAATATTACATTTTTTACCCTGAACATTTAAAATAATGTTTTCTGAGTTTAAAACTTTAATAAAAGCCCTCTAGTTCTTTTAAATGCTTTTTGCTTTAGACAAATTGCATAGAAGCCCTTGTATTTTTTAAAATGTTTCAGAATGCATGTTTTTGCTGATTAATTTGCATTTAGACCCCTGGAGTTTATTGAAACTTTCCAGAATGTTCATTTCTTTGGTTTATTTGCATTTAAATCCCTGAACTTGTTTTTAAAACTTTTCTGAAGTATGTTTTCTCAGGGTAAATTGCACTTTAGTCCTTTGTCTTTACTGAATTTCTTCTGGATGCTTTATTCTACTAGGTAATTTGCAGTTTAGCCCTAGTGCTTCATTGATTTTACACTGTTTCCGGTTTTCAGGAGTAAAATGACCATTTTGCCCCTAAAACTTCTTGGATCATTTTTGAGACTTTTTTCTTGCATTTTTACTCTGATTTTTTGCAGAATTGAATTAAATGCATGCTTTAGTGGTAAAATTGCATTCAACCCCTAGAGAACTTCATTTTGACTAGGAATGCACATTTGACCCTGGAATTCCTCATAATTGCATAGAATGTGTTTTCCAATGTATTTCTCGATGATTTGGGCTTTCAAACTTTAGATTTCCCCAGAATTTGGGTTTTTTGCACAAAACCCCTTGTATTTTTCATATTTGCATCACACTTGCATTTTGCATGGCCTTTCACATCTTTTTGCACGAATTTTCTCGTCTTTTCTTCCCGATTTTGCGCATGCTTTCCCAGCTAGATTTCGGCTTGGTTTTCTCCCCGTTTTCCGGATTTTCCATGGTTTTGACTTGTTTTGGTTTTCCATCGCCCGAGGGCGTACAAGAAAAGGCTTCACAAAGCCGACATTGTCCCGAAAAGAGGATTATTTTCCCCGTTTTGATTTTCTCAGATTTATCCCCAATATCCGCTATTTTGCGAGATGCTTTCCGAGAATTTCATGATTTTCACGATTTTCCTCATCGCCCAAGGGTGTACAGTAAAGCGGCATTCTCAATGCCTACATTTGACCCTCGGATTAACTTTTTCCCCTTTATTTCACTTCTTTACTTTGATTTGGCATGCTTTCAGTCATCTTCATGCATGAGCATATAGAATAAGCAAGCATGCATTTAGTAGACCATGGACAATAGGAAACCTAGAAAGACCAAGTTTTCTCGAGTGCATGGGGGTGCCTAACTCCTTCCCCATGCGTAACCAGAATCCTTACCCTTTCTCTGGCCCGCATTCATTCCAGCATTATCCATTACGCACAGATCACACATGCATCTTTGCATCTTGTTTGCTTTCTGTCTTTTTGTGTTTTTGGTTTTCCTCGTCTTTCCATTAAAAGACTAGGTGGCGACTCCTTTCCTTATCCTTTTTGTCTTCCCTTGGTGTTTTCGAGTCTTCTCTTCTTCTTTCGGATTCACCATTTTTGCCGTGACCGTATCAGATTTCCTCGTGTGTTTCCACACACTAAGTAGTAGGAGAGCCGCGCAAGGGTTCCACCGACATGGTCACAGGAACTGGCGACTCCGCTGGGGATAACCAGATTCTAGCTTTTGTTCTGGTTTCCCTATTTGTTTTTGGTTTGTTTACATTTATGCTTGCTTGCTTGTGATATTTGCTTATACATAGTTTACTAAACATGCCTTTTTTGCTTTCTTTACACTGTTGCTATGCCACTGCACATGCACATGCCTTAATTCATGCTTTGTTTGTCGATGCTTGCTTTTTATTCACTTACTTGGGCACAACACAAGCACATGCCATGTTTACGCCTCTTGTTTGACTTTTTGGATGCCAAATTGTGTGTTTTTCCCTTTCTTGTAGAATTGCCATGATTAGGAGAGTAGAGACTTGTTTGCCTCCCTATCTGGTTAAAACACACAAATTCAGACAAACAATTAAATAAGGCGTAACTAGAGACAAATGCTCATAAATTCCCTCTGGTTAAAACACACAAACTCAATGGAAAAATTAATAAGGCTTAACTAGAGACGAACAATCACAATCCCCTCTGGTTTAATAAAACGCAAGTGAAAGACATCAAAGCATATCGCATGTTTGATCATATAGGGCATGCATCTTCTCCTCTCGGTCTACCTACAGTTTGCGAAGGACGATTTTGGCAGCCCGTACTATTGCTTTGGCGTAGAACGTGTTGTTTGTTTGTCCCCCCTTGTCCGGGGTCGTGTCGGTGCTAGTAGAGGGTACAGCTCCTTGCTACTACAGGAGTCGAAGCCACCAACGCACCACTCGTTCACTGCCTGCGCTTTGGCTAGGATTTAGAACAAGGACCTTACTTTCTGACCAGTGTGAAAACCTAAACCCATGAGTGCGTCCTGTGTGGTTAACCCAACATGGGACATGCATGGTGAGAGAGTGCACTTTAAGACATTCATCTGCATTGTGTGTCATGGCATGCAACCCTAATAACTCGCATTTTTCATTGCGTCGTTGTCCAGGTTCTCATACCTGTTTTCTTAGGAGGTCCTCAGCCAGGAGCTCGGGTGTCTCCGTCGCGGGTGGCTTCCCGTTGTTGTGTTCTCTTGTCTTTTCTGAGCTATTGGTCACTTGTTGACTGTAGTTCATCTTAGAGCTCGTGCGTTTATCCTATTCCGTAGCTCTTTTATTTCACTAGTGGGTAGCCATGGCCCTGCGGACCCGTAAGCCTTCGGTTGTTGTTTTGAAGGGGGTCCCACACTCGGGTCCTCCTTCTCTCACTTTGACTACTTCTCCTTACCTCTACGTATCCCGATTTGGGAATCAGGGAGGATCCTTATCTTCTCTTTCGGGACAGCGGCAAACACATGTCCATCTAGGGCCCGTCACTGATTCAACTACGGTGACTACCACATGGGTCCCAGAATTTCTACCATCTCCACCCCATTTCTTGGGCCCTCCCATTTCAGGAGTTCAAGGAGCTGTGGATTCATCTATTTTAGGGTCCATTCCTGTTCTGCTCGTGCCTTCTGACCTATCTTTTGGTGGGTCTTCAGCCACGCAAGCTTAGTGCTTGAGGCTTTCCCTGCGAGAGTTCGAGCACATGGCCCTTTGTCTTGATCATGTTGAGAGTCCTCCTCCTTCGACCTCTGAGGTTCCAGTGCAAACCACTACAGCATTGCAGGCCCACCCCACTACATTATCGCTCGTACCATTGCCCGAGCATCACATTGCTCTGACAATGGGGGCGCTATCTCTGCCTCCTGTACCACAATTGCATTATTCACAGCATGCATCACAGTCACCTAGGAGTCAACCCATTGGTTGCGCGAGAGTACAACATTTCTCGAGTCTGTCACCTGGAGCTGTCTCAATGCCGCAGTTGTTGCTCGCACGCTCAACACCACACACAACACAGCATCCTAAGAATTCACCTCAACATCAGGATCAGGTTCCAACATGTAGGTCGTCATCGCACACTAGGTGCAGCCCTCCCACTGTCGAGCCAGTGCATCATGTCGCATCAACTCAACAAGGACAGCAACCTAAGAAAAAACGAGGCCGTCGCGTTGAAAGTGACTACACTCCACTGGGTAAGCCACTGAGTGCTATTTTTCCTCAGGTTGTGTCACTTCTGAGACTCCCGGATCCGCGTCCCCCGCCGACTCCACTCCCTCGGTGGTACAACGCGAGCGTATACTGCGATTATCATCAAGCCCTAGGGCATTCGACTGATAAATGCTTGACTTTACGGGATGTCATACAGACTTTAATTGACTGTGGGACTATTATTGTTACCGTACGAGGCATATCACTTACACCCATATCTTTATCATCACCAGCATCTAGTTCAGTGTGCATTACACATCCACATGTCACCGTTGAATCGACATGTCGTGATATGCTGGGTCAGCAAGGGCAGCAACAACGGCAAGGGTGGCCTCACCATAAGGAAAGAGACCTCACCCCACTCGGAGAATCGCTGAGCGACATCTTTCCTAAAGTTGCGCCATTTCTACAGCTACTAAAGATTTGCCCGCCACCGAACCCGCTTCCTCAGTGGTATAAGGTAAACTTGTTTTGCCGATACCATCGCGTACGTGGGCATTCGACAAATGGGTGTCACACTCTCCAGAATGCCGTCCAGAATTTGATTGACAATGGGAGCAGTGTCGTCAACACACAGGAGGCAGCCGACACACACACTTGCACACACACTAGCACGGACACGTGCAAACCCTAGAATAGCCGAACCTCAGGGGTTTTCCCCTTTCTCCTAGTTTTTCCCGGGGAATTCATTGGGCTACTTCTTTTTCCCTAGCTTGTACTCTCCTTGCTTCTTTCTAGCAGCACATGTGTATGCCACTCTTGTTCTTCTTCCCTATTTGCCTAGTTTGTCCTTCTTTCTTTTCTCTGTACTGTTCGGCGTCACTCATATGCGCCACTCTTGTTCTTGTTCCTTTGTGGGGGGGCCCAACCTAAAGTTTGTCGATTTGCCATGTGCTGATCTAACCGAACATGTGCAAATACCTTGGATCAAGTAAGAGACAACTGTCACAGTGGATATCAACTCAAACAGAGATGCAGTTTTAAAGTCATCAGTAGATTCATCATTTACATTAACAGACTCAGTCTCAATAATGGTTGTGAAGAAAAGCAAGTATCAATAGAAAAAGCATGAATCCGGTCATGTGTATGTGCGGTGGCGTAGCAATGGTGTAAAAAGGCACAAAAAGGCATGTTCAGTCAAATATGTTCAAGCAAACAGAACAAGCAAACAAACACGGAGTACATAGACCAAAGACAAGCAAGAAAACCAAAACGAAAGCCAAAATCTGGTTATCCCCAGCAGAATCGCCAATTCCTGTGACCATGCTAGTGGAACCCTACACAGATCTCCTATGGTGCACAGAAGCACATGAGTCCCAATATGGTCACAGCGAAGATGGTGAATCCGGAGAAGAAGACTAGACTCGGAAATACCAAGGAAAGATAAGAAAGGATAAGGAAAGGAGTCGTCACCTAGTCTTTTAATGGAAAGACGAGGAAAACCAAACACGAAGGAAAACCAAGAAGAAATCAAGGTGAAGAAAACATATGCATGCTCCGTGCCTAATGGATGTAGTGCACAAATCAATGCAAGCTAGAGAAAGGGTAAGGATTCATGTTACGCATGAGGAAGGGGTTATGCACCCCCATGTGCCCAAAGAAATTGGTCTTTCTAGGTGTGACCATGCCCGACCCGAGGGAGGGGGAAGGAGATCACAGTCATGCCAAGATGGTGAAGGCTAGGGGTGCAAACGGATATGGTATATCCGTAAAAAATCCGTATCCATATCCGTATATGGATATCCGTATTCGTTTCTAGGCGAATACGAATACGGATACGGATACGGATACGGATATGGAATTTTCAATTTGAACGGATACGGATATGTAGTTTGAAATTTCAATGGATACGGATACGAATACAGATATCCGTATTAATATTATAATATATAAATTTAATTATTTATTTTTATATATAAACTGTATAACAATTAACACTAGTAATAAAACAAGCCCCGATCTTCCACCAGTCTTTCGCCACTCTTCCACGAAAAAAGCCCTAGCTTCCGCCACTCTTCCGCTGATCGTCGATCGCTGATCTCTTCCGCCCTCTTCCGCTGATCGTCGATCCCGTTCCCCCCTCTTTCGCCACTCGACGTCGATCCCAGACCCCCTCACTTCCGCCACACCAGTCGACGTCGACGTCGACAGCCCACCCCTCTCTTCCGACAGTCCTCCACGTCGACGACAGGCCCTCCCTCGCCACACAAACGGTCGGCCCCTCCTCTCTTCCACTAGTCCACACTGACTCACTGAGTCACTGATAGACCCCCTCTCTTCCACAGATCTACCACTCCACGCCGACGACAGGCCCTCCCTCGCCATGCATTCAGTCGGCCCCTCCTCTCTTCCGCTAGTCCACACTGACTCACTGAGTCACTGACAGTGCAGATAAGTATCACAGAATGCGATTGAAGAGTATAGGCTTCGTATGAAGATTCAAGAACTTCAAGTATGTCTCTTTTTAATCAAAATTTTTATTTGCTCTAGCAACTAGATTTGTTTTTATGCTCACTATGGATTCATTGTTGGTTATCAATTTATTGTTTTAACAAAATCTTTTAAGCATATTTATTGACTGCCTTGTGTTTTACTGAGGTTTTTGGCCTATTGTGAAAATTCTGATGCACTCATGTGTTCATAACTAATATTTAGACAATCAAACCTGGGGTATTTAATTGAAACCCTAAGATTTCAAATTTTAGTGACTACTCTTTATTGTTATACTTGTTCCATTCCTTTTCTTGTGAGGACTTCTTGATCCATTTGCCACTGAACTTACAGAAATGGCTTTAGTTGAACTTGAAGATAGGTTTAGGGATGAATTTTTTTTCTGATTCTTTTGCTTTAACCAAAAAGTACCCCTATATCATGATGTTTGTACTGATTTCCTTTGGAATATATTATTCTATCTTGTCTTTGGAATACTGATTTCCTTTGGAATTTATTTTCGCAAAAAAGCTTGTTTGATTCTCTACAAAAGTGGGATCATTCAATGATTGAATAAACCTCTGTTTTAAACGTTAGATTAAGATTCATGCATAGATTGAGCAAACCTCTATGTTAAACGTTAGAACAAGTTACTGACTACTTGTTGTAATAGCAAAAAAGGATGAAATATTGAATTTATCTCTTTCAGCAGGTGTTGTTATAAAGTTAACCTCTTTGACACCAGTACATGACAAAACAATGAAATAATGGTAAACATGACCCCTACAATTTCGAGGGAAGATTTGGGGATTTGCTGGTCCTAAGTAACATGGCAATTGTAAATTCTGGCACAGTAATGGACACTTCTTATGTCAATGTGATGGTCCAGTGCTTGGTTCAATAAACCCTACCATGTTTTAGAAGGTCGACTAACCATAAAGGGGATCCACATGTCACTCTTTTCTTCAGAACTAAAGGATGTCTACTAGATTAAGTTTTCAATTATTATATGTGATAAAAAGAGGATCTTACGCCTTCTCTGATGCTGAGCAGATATGACTCATAGTGAAGAAACTTTGTGATACTTTGTGCTCCAACAGTCCATCCTTTGTGATTCTTATCTGTCTGCTAGTCATTTGTTGCATGTCTTTGTCAACGGGAAACTATCAGGTACCTGAAGTTCAATTCTATAACTGATTGGCTGTTAGATGCCAATTATCCAAACTGTTTCCATTTTTTTTTCAGTGCTCACCGACTGTTTTTCATTGCCATGCAATAGGAACTACTTATGGGAAGTTGTCATGCACACAAGTCCTATGATGCATTCCAGAAGGTAACCTGTACTATCTTTTCTAGGTTCTTTTTCTTGTTGCGGAGGAGGATCACATTCCACTCCATGAATGAGCATGTTAATCTTATTAAAGGGTTGATTTGTTTTTCTGATGGCTTGAGAGTTTAACACAAGATGGTGAAATGCAGGATTGTATTGGTCAGCAATGGTGTACAGTGTATATTACTACGGATAACTTTGGAGGAGACCCATGTCCTGGTACCATGAAGACCCTTTCCATTCCATGAATCACATTCCAAGCCAGTGTTCCATCTTTATATGAAGCCTCAGCCTCTAATTCCAGAAAGGTGGCAGTCTGGCAGAGCAAGCTCCTAGCTTGTTTGGAACCTGGATTTTCTGCATGAGAAATAGCTAGCGTAAATAGGACTCGTTTGGGCTGCTGTCATTGTTTACC
>JAMKQA010003570.1:0-20575 GCA_024699735.1 Posidonia australis
TGCTAGGTTACCCCTGATCAAGGTAACAACAGTAAAAAAAGTGGAAATGAATAAAGAAAGAGAAATGTGTTTTTGGTCAGGATTGGACTTGTGAATTGGTCCTAAAAATCCTGAAAAGAAATGATGATGTTTTAACCAATTGTCAGCCAATGTTTATGATTTGGCTGGATCTGATTAGTATGTGTATTTGAAAAGTGTATTTTGGGAAGAAATCCCCAATATTGAAAATGGAATTGTTTTGGAAAAGAAAAATGAAATTCCAAAAGGGTTTTTGAAAGGAATGTTTTGTAAGGAAAAAGAATATGGTTTTGGGATTGAATCCCCAAGTGATTGTTTAATAAAAGAAATGATGATTTTCAAAGGAGAAAACCAAGTTTTTGCAAATGTTAAGAAACGAGTTTCTTTTGGTTTTGCCGATTTTATTTGTGGTTGTGTGTTTTGGAGCACGTACTGGGTGACTTAGATATCACTCACGCGTACTATTTGATTTTTAAGTGCAGACCGCGTGTAGCCGGGTTCCGGTGCAGGAATTGGAGCTTCTAGTCGCACATTGTGATCCTGAAGGTGAGCCTTGGTTACAATAATATTTGTTTCTGTAATTAGTGTAATTATACTTGGGATACTGTGATTTGGTAGCGTGTCCGGGATCGAGGCGTTACAGTGATACATGGTTGCTGGAAGTGGAAAAGATCCTAGAAGATATAAAGTGTCCAACAAAGAAATTGATTCGACTAGCTATCTTCCATTCAAGAATGACGTTAACTAGTAATGGAAAGCTATGCGTCGTATGAAGTTCCTAAACTCTGACCTATTGATGATCTCCCAAGAAGATTTTTGGAACATGTTCTATAAAAAGTATTTCTCGAAACACGAGAGAGATAGACTACATAAAGACTTCCAGAACCCAAAGTAAGGTAACATGACGGTGGTAGAATACAAGACAACCTTAACCCGACTGGAGCAATTCACGCAAACATTTGACACAGAGAAGCACAGAGTCAAGCGATTCATGGAAAGACTGAACCTAACGTTCAAGTCGAAGGTCCTATGCTACTGTGTCAAACCTTGGTAGCTACCGTGGATCTGACAGTCCAATACGAGGACAAGCGCAAACTGTTCCTGAAAGACTATCCCCAAGGAAAGGGAAAAATATTTGCTACATAGCCTTCTACCTTTGGAATGCCAAGCTTTGAGAGTTCTAGAAGCTCTAGAAAGAAAAAAAACAGAACACTTTGATTTAACTGTTAAAGAAAACACATTGTTGTTAAGGAAGGGAATGTTGGTTACAGTCAGACTAGTTCAAACAGTGACTTAAGAGAAAGATCTTATTTCTCCTATGGACAAATAGAACACGTAGTGTCACAATGTACACACCAACAATGGAGTTTGGACAACGTGGTATGCTACAATTGTAAAAAGACCAGGCATATTCAATGGAGTTGCCATGATCCTTCGAAGCTAACTAGAGACGCACCTCGCCAATCAAGGGACAAGTGTTTACAGTTTGCTATATCTACTATTGATGTTGGTCCTTCAGGAGACATTGTAGAGAATAAGGAACAGTGATGAATAATATATAATATAGATTTTTCACTCATTATGTAGTAATGTATCCAATACTGTTCTTAATAATAATTATGATTTGTGGTTTTAATGTGATGCTATTAGGTTCTTTTCTAAGTCCTTTACAGTTGAGATTGGAGACAGACCAACTAAGTTGACTTTCCATCTTAATGTGGTTACTCCATTAGGAGAGTGTAACCTAATATGGTGATACTAGAAAAGGGTGTTGGTAGAATGTCCAGGAATGATGCATGATGCAAGGAATCAAGCATGGAGAATCAAAGAAAGTAATCTCGATAATAAAGGTCTACCACCATCTAACAAAAGACAGTGTGGGATATTTGACCAGTGTGACGGTGTCCTCCTCACCTACTCTAAGGGTACAAGATATACCAATTGTTCAGTAGTACATTCACATCTTTCCATAGGAGTTACCTGATATGCTACTATACAGAGAAGTAGAGTTCCTAATTGAATTGGTACCAAAATCAAGCTCGATATCGAAGACACCTTACTGAATGACACCTATTGAATTAAGGGAGTTCAAGAATTAACTGCAAGAACTGCTAAACAAAGAGTTTATCCAATCGAGTGTATTACCCTGGGAAGTGTCGATGTTGTTCGTCAAAAAAAAAAGACGATTCGCTTTGATTATGTATAGACTATCTAATGCTCACTGTGAAGAACAGATACTCATTGCCCAAGATAGATGACCTGTTTGACCAGTTGCGAGGAGCCTCGATCTTCTCAAAGATAGACTTAAAATAAGATACCACCAACTTCGGATCTAAGAGTCAAGCATGCACAAGACGGTGTTTCGAATCCAGTATGGCCATTATGAGTTTTTGCTCATGTCATTTAGGTTGACAAATGTACCAGCTACCTTTATAGGCCTGATGAACAGAGTAATTAGGTCCTACTTAGACTAATTTGTAGTAGTATTTGTGGATGATATGTTGGTATACTCTCTTGATATAGAGACTCACCGAATACATCTAAGAATTGTGCTGGAAAAACACTAAAACAACATCAAGTCTACATATAGTTCTTCAAATACGAGTTTTGGCTAGAAGTGTTCACATTTCTCAACCATATCATTCTAGGAAAACTCATTAAGGTGAATCCAACCAAAGTAAAAACAGTAAACAGTTGAGTCAAACCTAAGAATATGTTAGAGATCTAATGTTTCTTAGATTTAGTAGAATATTACCAAAGGTTTATCTAAAATTTCTCCAAGATCGCAATACCTCTGACCATGCTGACTCGAAAGGAATTAACAGTGCGCGAAGAGCTTCAATGAACTGAAGGACTATCTAGTCACAACTCCAGTCTTGACCTTACCTTCTAGGAGTAGTAATTTCACAGTATACAGCAATGCCTACGGGACCAGTTTGGAGTGTGTCTTAATGGAGCATGAAAAGGTGGTAACATATGTGTCACGTCAGCTGAAAGACTATGAGAAGAATTACTCCACTCATGACTTGAAGATGGCTGTAGTGATTTTTATATTGAAGATTTAGAGACACTAAGTATATGACAAACAGTTCGAAATATTCACAGATCATCAGAGCTTGAAGTACATCTTCACACAAAAAGATTTGAACCTAAGGCAGCAGAGGTGGATGGAATACTTCAAGGATTATGACTTAAGTCTGTTCTATCACCCAAAAAAAGCTAATATAGTCGTAAATGCTCTAAGCAGATGTATCCATCTTGTGACCAACCTAATGATTAGAGAATGACATCTACTGGAAGAGTTGGTTGAGTGTAGACCATGAAGTCAGCCTCAAGGGTCTGTTGAAGCATGGATAGCAAATTTGTCTATTCGTCCAAGATTGTTGGAAGCAACAGTAGTTGCTCGGTGATTGGACCTTTTCATACAAAGAATCTGGAAGAAATTGGAAGCAGGAAAGGTACATCATTTCTCTGTTAGTGTGAACAAAGGACTTAGATAACTTACGCCTATGTGTGCCTCAAGTGAAGAAGGTGAAACAGAAATTATTTGACGAAGTCCACTGATCTAGATAGATGATTTATCCAAGAAGCATTAAGATATATAAGGACATGAAAAGGAACTTCTGATGGCCTGGAATTAAGAAATAAATTACTAAGTAGTAGCAAAATATGCAATCTACTAAATACTAGATGATGAAAATTGAGTATCAGAAGCCCGAAGGGACTCTCCAATCTTTAAATATTTTGGTTTGAAAATGAGAGCATGAATTGATGGATTTTATGACAAGATTATTCAATATCAAGAGAAAGAATGACGTAGTATGGGTAATCATTGACTGACTCACTAAGTCAGCACACTTCTTCCCTATAAGGGTGAATCTTCCCTTGTCACAATTGATAAAATTATACGTGTCTGAACAGAAACACTTGATTTACATCAAGGTTTTGGGAAGCATTGCAGGAGACGTTTGGTACTGTGTTGAACTTCAGCATCACCTTCCATCCTCAGACAAACGATCAGACGGAAATCGAATTTGCCGTTAATCGACATTTGCCTACAATAACAGTTATCACTCCAACATTGGGATAACACAAGGTAAGGTAAATCGTGTCGAGCATCCACTTGTTGGAGCGAAGTAGGCAAATGTCGACTTGTGGGCCCAAAGATTGTACAGCAATATGAAGACAAAGTAGACCTAATCTATACGAGATTGCCAGCTGTACAAAGCAGACAGAAGAACTATACCGATAGGAGGCAAAGACCTTTCAAATTCTAAGTAGGAACTTCATTTTCTTCAAAGTATCACCAACCAAAGGAGTGATGAGGTTTGAAAAATGAGAGAAGCTGAGTCCTTGTTACATTGAATCCTACTAGATTTCCAAAAAGGTTGGTGAAATAACATACAAGTTGAATCTGCCTCCAGAACTTTCAAGTGTGTATAGCATTTTCCATTTATCTATATTGAAAAAGTACTTGACGAACGCATTCTAGGTGAGATCAATGTAGCCATAGGAGCTACAAGAAGATTTGTCTATAGTGGAAGACACTGTTCAGATACTTGACTGGAAGGAACAAATCCTCAGGAATAAAATGATTCCCCTTGTATTAGTACAATAACAACACCGTAGCATAGAGGAGGCTACTTGGGAGTGTAAGACAGATATTCGATCGTTGTACCCCATTTATTCGACTAGAGGCGAATTTTATAAACGACATTCCTTTAAAGGGGATAGGATATAATAACTGATACCGTGTATAAGTACTACGGATAGAAGTCATGGATTGACACCACATACCATTACCGCATTTTGGTTAGACAAATATCTAGAATTCATGTAAATCATGTACCAAGAATTAACGTACAATTTTGATGATTGGTTGTATGAATATCGATGCTTATTGTTAGATTGTGTTCAATTCTCTCTAATACACTTGTATCTTTCTCTAGTTCTGTACTGCGTGGTGTTTTAACATATTGTAACCCATGTACTTGTATGGAATCTGAAAGTAGAGAAATTGACAAATGAGCACAGTACAACACAGTGTATACTGCTCTTTATTATGCACCCATACCCTGACAAGCCATCACCCTATGTCCAGTGTCGCCTTTCAGTCGATATTCTCGGTAGTGGGCGGCGATGGAGAAGATAAAAAAGGGAGATAGGGAAAAGAAAAGGCATAGAGGGAAATAGAGAGAGAGGAAGAGAAAGAGTCTAAAGGGTCAAGAAGGAGAGAGGAAAGGAGGAGAGGAGGAAAAGGCTCGTCGAAGGAAAAGAGCCCAAAGAAGAAGGAAACTCGTCAACAACGCACTGTGTATGCATCCCTCCTCCATTGTCTTCTCTGAGTTCACTTAAATTCATGATAAATGTGTAGTTTAGCTAAAATTTGATGGTTTGTAGCTATTCCATGAATTTATAGTAATTTATCAGGGATTCACAGTGATTTTCAATGGATTTGCTACAGTATTTGCACAATGAGTTCTTACGCTTTAGATTTTCATAACTTGAGTTATACTAATTGGCTTTTAGTAATTTTTATCCCAAATGGTAGAAGACGTAGAACCCTTCGATTTCATGTATTTTGTGGGATTTTAGAATGTTTGTGGTAAAACCACCTAAGGTTCCTATTTCGGGTAATCTCCAATGTTGAGTATTCAGGGTGCCTAGACAGTTTGTAAAAACCTGACTCACAAGTTTGGCTCACGTGCAATTCCCACAGGTTGGTATCACGAGGCAATATTGTGGTTTTGACAGATCCTGTTTTCAGTGAAAAATCTTTGTGTTTAGTTGTGGTTTTGATTCCCAAGAATGATTATGTGATAAAAAATGTTTTGAAAAATGATTTTAGAAAACAAATGCATATGTTTGAAAATGTTCTCCGTAGTTTCTAAGCTTGAGTCCGAAGGTAGAGTCTTGTGACTGTGGTGTTGGTACTACAAGGTCCGAACGTGGAGTATCCAAATTATCCTTAGTGTCGATGCTAGTCGGGTCTGGGATTCGAGTTTACAGATGCTCGAACACCAAGAGACATTAGAAGATGCACCTTGTGTGTGTGATATATATGATATAATGAGATTGCAGCCATTGTAGTTGAATTCCTACACGAGATGATTCACCGCGACAGTGCTATTAAAAAAAGCTAGAGTTTTCATCAACTACTTATGACTAATCGAATACGGTGACGCGATAGGTTTTAGTTCGTACTGTGTGTGATTTTTCTGAGACGAATTCAAACGAAGATTTAAGTGCACGAAATGATTTGCAAAATGCATATGATTTCAAAGGAAATTGTTTATGATTTAAAAAGGGGCATGATTTGCAAGTGGATTTCCAAATAATTATAATTAAGTTTTACAGATTTGAGATTTCCTCCGAATCAATTTTAACAACAATAAGTTTTCTCATAGTTTTTCATCGCAATTTTTTATGAAAGCGTACTAAGTGACATTGATATCACCACACATTTTGTGTTTTCGTTTTCAGGTATAAATTAAGACGTACAATCTAGTCCTGATGCATATTGTTTGGAACTACTTAGCTGCACACATGTTTCTAAGTAGTGGTAGTTTATTGAGTTTTATTTCCATTGTTAATTCTTATTTTTCATAATTAGTTATTTAACTAATTATCTAGATAATATTGATACTAGTATGTAATGCATTGGGACGTTACGGCTAATGTGGTAGATTTCGGAGATAGGGCAAAACTGCAAAACAAGTTTGCAGTTTCAATGTGTATTGGACTGCATATTACGCTCAAATGTACATAATCATCTGCATACAACCCGTATACAGCGATAAGTGTCCTGTCATGCAACATGACAATTTTATTAATGTTAAGGACCTTAAGAGAGCTAGGCTATGATATTGTTTTATGATTACTTTTTCTTCAATTATTATTCTACATATGTTGGATTTATTAGCTTATGGGACTTACGCTTTCTATTATTCGAACTGTTAGTAACAGTTCTTGTGTACTTTTCCTATGGCTTTATAGGTTGTGATATTTTGTTTTGCTATGCCTGCTTATAATTAGGAATCCCTGATTAAAATACTATAATTTTACTGATAAAAAAACTATAATTTCAACCTATTGACATTTGGATGCAATGATACAACATGGTTATATGCACTCCATTTTCCATTTTTTTTTTTTTTAATATTAACCTTGTGGATTGAATTATTGAAGTACAAAGCATATTAAATATTAATTGTAATCTAATTATCATAACCCCTTCATTTGAATGTCCAAAGTTTCAGTTAATCTGAAGCACTAAAATTTAATGCTGGAATCAATGATAAAATAAGCTCCAAAAATTATAAATTAAAGTATATTGTAGAACATGAACAAATGAAGAGATAGTACACCTCTATTTTTAATTATAAAAGGAAACTAAAAAAATGAGGTACATGCAGTAAAGAAGGCTCCTTTCTTTGACTTATTTTCTTGCTAAGGCTCCCCTCTTTGTATTTCCTTCAATTGCTTTTCATTAAAATCCTGATTTATCGCTCAAAAAAAGTAGTAAAGAAGACTGTATTTTCACATACAATTCTATTTTATCTGTATATAAGTTTGCAATAGTGTACATCGTAATTTTTATTTTTATTTTTTTATATTTTAATAATTTAAGATACTGGACTGAATATGAGGATGTGTATGCACCACATACCGCACATACTCTATGCAGCCCCATCCACTATCCTTAGGGTACTATATACTTACGTTACTCTCTAGCCTATAGAAGCTGTCTCAGACATGTTAGAAAACCCCATGCTCATCTTTTTCTCAGATGGCAGACTAATGCCCCATTCTTACAAGTGTCTGACAATTCGGTCTGTGTTTAGAGTCAAGTGAGAGATGTGCACTAGTTTTCAAGGTTAACTGGATTAAGTTATTGGCATTTCTACTATTTGACTTGCTTAAACCAACCATATTTGTGAGGGATTTATAAGAGCAGGCCCACTAAGATGGAGTCCAACAACCATCTTGAGTGTAAGCATGTGCATAACCACACAAACACCATTATGCAAGGGTATATGAGTTGCAAGCTTTTCGATTTTTACAAAAATACATAAACAATCATGACTTACAATTAAGAGGACCGTACGACTATGATCACATTGCCCGTGTTTAGCACTTACAGCCAAGAGATGCTTATTAGAAACTTGCGGCTCAACCCAATCAAGTTGTTTTGATCCTTTTTAGTTCCCTCCCTCCTTAGTTATGGTCATGGATGCTGATCCTAATAATATGTGCTTCAATTTTTTCAGACTATCTTCTTGTTTTGGAATTTAATTTACTTAAGCAACTTAATCTTTTAATATTTAACATAATTGATGTACATCTAGTAATTATCAACTCTTTCAAACTTCATTACCCTTCAAACTTTTCATTGCTTCTGTCTTCAAGGGTTTCATCTGCAATTCTAATTCAACAACACCATTACTTACACTACAAATATTTATAATGTAAACCACATATTTTTAAACCCTTGACTTCTTGTCTTAGAAGAGTTGACTCGATCTAATCTAAAGAAAGAAGATTCATTAAGAGGGTAAAAAATGAGGATTCATATCCGCTTACAAGTTGTGCAACTAATAAATGTTACATATTCTGCTACTGAATAATAGATTGGTAAATTAAACAAAGTCGGGCAAATATAATGAACGGCATCACTTAGCACTATTACCTTAGTTATATACTAACATTAAGGCCTAGAACAACAATTAATTCTTGATAATTGCAAACTGCTAACTACCAAAAAAAGAATGAATCAGCAAATGGATTCCCACCCCCCAACCTACAAGCCTAAACAAGCGAACACCTTAGAAAACTTAACTACCATAACTTTTCCTTGTATATAGTGAAAGTGGAGGATTCACCAACAACCTAACATAAAGTATTTAAGTTTTTTTTTTAAAATCTATAATTATAAGGTATAAATACATCTTAACATCTGGCATCTGCTAAGGCATGAGAGGCCACTTCAATTTCCTCTTTCTTTTCATTGGTACTAAACCTTAGTAAATTTCTTTTTCCAGAGATATCTTTTTGTTTTGATGGATTCTAGACATTTCGTGCTTAAGTCGTTATTCACCTGCAACCTCTACTCCCACAAGGCTAACTAAATTCAAAAACCACCAATTGTAAAGAAGATAATCCAGAGCATGTTAAAAGTACCTTGCGCTTTTCCGCCTGGATAAGCTTTTCGGCAACAAACTGAGGAGTACCAAAATCTCTGAGCGACTCCAACCGCACTGGATTCACCACGACTCCAATGTTGTTGCCTTTCCCCTTCCTGTCCTCGAACAAAGCAGTAGCACCTGCCTTATCCACCTGCCAGTCCAAAGTTCAAACCTCTCAACTCAAATCCAATCCCAAGAGAAAGTAAAAAATGGGAAAGAGAAAAAAGGCGCGGACCTTGGGCCAAGAGGACGGGTGTAGAACGGCGAAGCCCTCGGCCGCGTCAATGTACAGCTCCAGGCAGTCCTCTTCTTCTTCATCATCCACGGCCTTTGAGGCAGGAGGGGGCAAAGCGAAGAATGGGAGGACGAGGAGGAAGATCACGCCCCTCCGAGTCTTGGCATTGCTAGTGGCGAGGCCGTAGTGGTGTTCGGGAGGAGGGTATGCGGTGAGCCGCCACCCGTGGTGGTGGGGGTGGCGGTGGAAGAACGTGGGAGCAAGGCCACTGCAGGTGGGCGGGGTTGGTGCAGACGACAGACAGCCGATCGCAATCATCCTACAGGGAAGAGACTTCAGCTCTCCGGAAGGAGCGAGCGGTAAGCCTGTCATCTTGGAGTGTAAATGGGGTCTGTACGTGGTGTGGGTTAAGTTGGGTCTTTCATTTTTTATCGTGGTTGGATATGAGGATATCGGCCAAAAACTCTCAAATTTGAAATTTTTTAGTTGGATATTGGTTTCGGTTATCTAATTCGAAATTGGAAGGTATATATATAATTAATTATTTATATTTATAAATATTATATATATATATTTATTTATTTATTTATTTATAAAATCTTAATCTCTTCTTTCTAAAATACCATATCTTATTCTTTTCATACAATCTTCACCCATCTAACTATCATCTATTCCATTTTAACATCATTTGATCTCTCCCCACTTTATCTTTTGATCTTGTCTCCTCCTTCTTTTTTTATTGTATGTTGACATCTTCTCTTCTTACTTTATATTCTCTTTGATATCTTTTCTCCTCACTTCATCTAGTAAAAAAAAGAACTAGATTGTTTACCATTTTGTCATGAATTATTTATAAAATTTAGAGTGATGATTTATATTATTTAAGGAATGTTAATAAATCATATCTTTATTTACAACATAATCAAGTTATTCATCATTTCATGTTTGTTATTAGTGTTGTATATTTTTATATAATATGCTACAAATATATTCTTTAGTTCTTAATAGGTATATATAAAATCCAAGAAACGATTTGACCTAACTCGAAATTTATGGGTTGGGTTTAGACTAAGGTTAGATTGGGTATAAGTCTAAAAATATCTAACTCGAACAATTTGAGTTAGATTGTAGGGTTCATCATTAATCCGACTTAACTTGACCCATGTACACCCCTACTCTTATCCTTTTTTTAAGTTTTCTCTTTTTCATTTTTTTAATAATTCTTTTAAGCCTCTTATCACACCTTACCTTCGGAATAAACCACATAATTTTTACTACATGCCAGAAGTTTTTTTTTCCTATCTTTGGTGTTTTGTGTATACGGAGTTCTACTCCATTCTGCTAGCCACTCCAAAAAATTTACTTGTAAATGCTTGCTAACCTTAGTTCCTTTTTTAGATGTAGAATAAGAAAAATAAAAACAAATAAAAAGTTGTATTATTATTTTAATTGTATTGCTATTCCGTTTGAAAATTATTTTATTTTGGAAATAAATAAGTATGTAAAGGGAAAAATTCTGATTTGATTGAATTTGAAATATGTATAGACTATATTAAATATGTATTTTTTATGAAAAAATATCCTAAACATACATGTATCAATAATTTGACAGAATAACTTTATTTCACCCTTCCTAAGGAATAACAATTCTAGAATAATTATATCAAAATAAGAGATAATATTTTGAATTTATTTTGATTTTTACATAATCAAATAGAATGCTAATTCCTATTTTTGATTTATTTTGAGAGTCGTTCTGGATCCAAACAAGACTTATGTTCCATTGAATCATGTGTCATATATGATGTACCGTCTATGATCTCAAATAAGCCCTCGTGCTTAATTTGAAAGATTTTGTTGCTTTGTTATTGATGCAAGTTCTTTGCGACTTATCTTGTGCTAATTATGCCCCTTCTTGAGGAAAGATCATTTTCCTTCTTTGTGTGGAAGCCTTTTTCTTGTGCTACAATGTATCCTTTATGATATCAGCATTGATGTTCCTCTTTTGATTTGTCTATACTATGATAATTAACCAAATTTCAATAAATATTGCCAACAAACATGTTGTATGAGCACACTGAACACATTGAAGCCAACTATCTTGTTATTTGAATTTAGTTACCAACTTACAAGTAAGTTGGATCTTTACGACGTATATTTGCTCCATAGTCCAAGATGTAGATTTATTAACCATAGCACAAACAACTACATTATCCTGAGTATTTCCCAAACTCTCAATCTATGATCCACTACAAGTTTGAGGGGGGTTGTTAGATAACAACTATATTACCTTATTTGTATATTTCCTTGAGGTATATTTCTTTCTTTCCAAGTATTGTTTATTCGTTCAATATGATTATATGCTTGTATAAATACAAGGCTACGACCCTTTCAATAATATCATGAATGCAGAGCTTCATTTCCTTCTTCTCAACTCTGATAGTCTACTTCCAAGTCTTGAAACCCATGGTAATACTCAATTAACTTCGAGACATCACTTTTGATAATAGAGTATGAAATCTCGAAGCAACATACTAATACCTACATGATATACCACCAGATAAAGAAGAGAGAATATTCGAACCTAGGATTCAAGAGTAATTTAAGCCTTAACTCGCCACTCCTAATCACCAAACCATGTCCTTATAGGTAATGGAAACATCTAAATGTAGTTTGGTGTTTCATTAATGTTTGACCACACTCCCGCCTCTTCCCTAGATATAATAGATAGTCAAAACTCATTTGACTATTTATTTGGACTAATTGGTGTTTAAGGAAGTTCATGTGTGTTGTAATTGTTACTCGTAGGCAACTACATTTGGCATTGAAAAATCTCGACTCCCAAAATCGAAGAGTCGTTGCTGTTGGGGCTCCTCAAGACACTCTTCAACTCTTGGCAAAGCAGCAGAGCAACATTTGGCAAAACAGCTCCCATGCAGCTTCCCACTTCACCTGCTTCTAGCTATCCCCCTCACAAAACTAAAGAGCCTTTTCTCTCCTTCACCCGAAACTCTACGTTCCAACTCTGCAAAGGTCGATCTGCTCCACCTTCTTCTTCTCCACCTTCTCTTCCTCCTTGCTGACATCTACTGGAAGTATGAGACTCGCCCATCCTACACTGACCAAGCCGCTTGCACCCTCTCCGTGCACTGCCGCCATTAGAAGTTCACCATCAAGTCCCAACACAATGATCTCCTCATCGTTGGCACCCTCGTCCTCTACTGGTTGCTTTGCTCCATTATGGGGCTTGCCATCAAAAAAGGTTCAGCAGCCAGAGGACCAGGTGGAGAAGTTCAAGGAGCAGGACTGATACCTTTTCGATCGATTGGGTAAATGAAACCCTGGCTTATTTACTTTTTGAACATAATTTGTTTCTTTTCGTCTTCTTGGTTTGTTTGCTTCCATATTTGTTTCATCCTCGTCCTTTCCACCTCCTTCTCCACTCTCACCCCTCTCCCCCTCTCTCCTCCACCACCTCATTCACCACTACACCACCCCAAGCCGTGTAGCCCATTTCCCCCAAACTCTTGCCCTCTTCAACTAGTGGGTCCCCTCCTTTATCCCAACCTCTGTAGAATTGGTTGTCTTTTCTGCAACAATAACATTACTTTCCAAGAATTCATCTGTTGTTGATGCTGTGACCTGATCTGTGTGGATGCGGAATTCTGGAGGAAGTGCACAGTTCTACTTGCCTTGATGCATTTTGCCACCTCGCTTGTGTCCCTTTGGTTATATCCAACTCCTTTACTCCATGGATGATGGAATTGATGTGATCGTCATTCTCAGTTCGCTTTCACTGACCCTCGAGACATCTGGAAAGATGTGGATGCTGTAAGCTCAACTACCCTAAGACAGCGCCAGCACTAACTAATGGTGCCGACACTAGTGAACTTCTTTTTCTTCTTCTTTTCCTTGCAAAGCAACGTTAAAACTACACAGATAAATATGATGTAGTAACAAGATTCAAAGAAAATTAGAAATTAATAAGTAATAAAAAGGAAGATATCTAAGGAGTTTTATCTCTTCGGTTGCAACTAATGTAATGTCTAGCGATAACATGCAAAGTACGTGTAAAAATGAAACATCCAAAGGAAAAGAAAACCTCCTTTTTTATGACGTGCACACATAGAAATGCAAGGTGCCAAGGTGACATGGTTGGAATTTACAGAAGACTTAGGCTTAGAACCTCTCTATTTTTTTTCTCTAAGAATTCTCTCCTCTCATTTGGATATGTGTGGAGTATCTCCATTCAAAGGCTGGGGGTGCCCCTATATTTATTGAGGGACAAGAGGATTAAAAAAGGTAAAAAGATCCAAACTTGGAAAATTGGATAGCTACAAGCAAAAGTTTCCATGTCAGAAGTATTGTACACACAAAAGCTGGCGTATAATGTAAAATGCTCAAAATTGGGCGTTCAACACACCCTGGAGCCAATTGCAATTAATCAAGGAATATTCCATCACTTGACTCAACAATAAATGCTAATTAACATTACGTACGATTAGAATAATTTTCCAAAAAAAGAAAACAATTTGAATTCAAAATTTTCCAGAGAAGGAAAGTGGTTGATGTGGCATGCCTGAATTGTCAAATGTAAGACATTGGATTCTAATGTGATCACATTCAGTCCAGAAACTTGCCAAATTTGACCATCAATTCTAATGTGATCAAACGAGTGAATTAATGGAGTAGTAATAAATACCTCTAAACATGATAAGAAGACTTATTTGAAAATACCAAATATTTATTTTAAGTACAAAAAAGGAAACTTCGACTAGAATGGAAGGGAACAACAATGGAGACGTTAAACGCTAGTGATGAGGTGTATAATGTTTAATGCATGGTAAATGGCATATAACATTTGACGCCTATTGTCTCCTGTATAACGTTAAACACCAAGAAGTGTGGCGTTCAACGACTTGAATTTGCAAATGGGCCTATGGATAATATTTAGGTTGAACAAAAGACTTCTAAAGATGAATGAGACATGCTATGATGTAACGAGACTTAATAAATATAAAGGAGTGCTAAAACGAGATATCTACAGATTGTCCCTCCTTAAAGATGCTTTCGGTACAAAACTAGCTTCAAGGCTTGACGATATTCCCATATGGCAAGACTCAGGTTTTTTTTTAAAATGATGATGGTGATTCAACACCTGCTACCACCAGGCTGGATAAGAGATCGAGTTGGATAGAAAATCTAATACTCGAGGAGTCTAATGTGAGAGACATAGCCTCAGGCATAACTCAAGGGGAGTCAAACGAAGGGTCTCAACCTTAGGAGTAACCTAGAGGTCAAATACGAAGGACACTGCCTCAGGCGTAACTTGAGGGGGGGTTAAATGATGAAGCACAACCTCAGGCGTAACCTAGAGGTCAGACTGAAATGACACAACCTCGGGAGGGGGGGGGAGGGCAATTGGAGGATCATAACCTCAAGCGTAACTTAAAGGTCAAACTAAAAGGACATAGTTCGCGTAACCTAGATGTCAAACACGAAGGACGCTGCCTTAGGCGTAACCTGAATAGGGGGGTCAAATGAAGGGGCACAACCTCAGACGTAACTTGAAGGTCAAACTGAAAGGACACAGCCTCGGGTCTAACACAAGGGGGGCAATTGGAAGATCATAACCTCAGGTGTAACCTAGAGGTTAAATTGAAAGGACACAGCCTCGAGCGTAATTGTAACCATGCCGGCGACAACCTCAAGTGTGGCGCGAAAGGCCAAATGCGCAAGGACCAGCAAAGCACGGCAAAAAAGTTATAAAAACAATGATAAAATGCGGGAGTTGCCACTTAATCTACTTAAAACGGGAGACAAAGAAAACTGTTTAAAACAATGAAACTATGAAACTATGCATGATAACAGGCCAATGGAAGAAAAGGTCACCATGAACCAAAAATTGGGTAAGGATTCCTGTTGTGTATGGGAAAGGTATTAGGCACCCCTGTACACCCGACAAATCGGTTTTTCATGGGTTTTTCGTTCACTTAAGTGGCAATGTCGGCTTTACAACCTATTCCTATCCACCTCAGGGGTGGTATGCAATGCAATGCTATGTGCAGGTTGTGCCTTATGCTAAACATGGGTAGAGGGACTATCGGATGTGTCATAATGCTCCAAAAGGTCACTCAAGTAGTGGATCAAACATCGGTGCAAAGATAATGCATCGATAAAACCATGGATCCAGTAACATCGAGTGGCTAACGTCCTTGCTTTGCTACATGCAAAACCTAGGCTATTTTACATAGATGAGTATGAAATCGTGCATGTGTTATCCTGAAATATCCAGGAGAACACACAAAGGAAATCAGAGTCAAAACAAATCGAAAACCATCTTAAACAACATGCCAAAAAACCACTGCTGGTGCACTGAAGTAGGTAGGTGCGTCAGGATGGTGCTCCTATCTAGTGCGCCAGTTTAATGCTCCAGGTAAGTGTGCTACTAATGTGTGTTACTGATATGTGCCATTGAAGTGAAACCCAAAAATTTTAGAACAGATAGTGACTGGCTGGTGCATCAGGCCTACATGAAATCTTATAAATGTGCTTAAAACCATCTGAAAACTCATCCTAGATATCTAAAAAAAACCTGAACACATATAGGTTCATCTCTCTTCCATAAAGCCATAAAGGAGTGGCAACCCATGACACCATGACATGGGTCTTGTGCTCAAGGGCAAGAAGCCTCACACAAGACCACATATTCCTATTTTGATAAAAATCATAGAACTACAACTAATGCACAAAGCTAGAACCAAAAAATATGCAAGAGGGACAACATGGATGCAAGCAACGAAAGGGGGATGAACCCATTAAATCAGTCCTATTGCTTCTAAAATATGAATAAAACATGAATCCACCAAATATTGCATATCTCTGAGACTCAATAAAAAAGAGAACAAAGGCAAGAATATATATCATCCAACATATGATTTATCAAGGTAAATACAAGAACAAGATGTGATAGGTATAGTTGCATCAAAATCATGATCCATAAGAATATCATGCACTATAAACATGATCCAACAAGTATAAAACTCAGCATCTTCATTATGTAATATTTCCCTAAAGTGATCCCATATTCATGAAAAGAAACTTAGCTTCAAGAAAGGCTGAATGCTTACCTATTGGTGTGCTCTTATACTCTGCTACAAATGGCTTGAGATGACCTTGATGGCTGAAAAAAATAGAGATCTCCTTTCTCCCAAATGGCCTTCAAGTGATGCAAAAGAAGGAGCTTTGTGGGAGGTATAGGTGAGGGGGTTTTTCCCTACACGAGGTGGGTGATTCCTTGCTCAAAGATGGGAGTTTTTGGCTCTGGACAAAAGCTAGGTTATGGGTGCTTGTGCTTAGGTGCAAAGGCTCTTCCTCCTTTTCTTTTTCCAACTCCATTTCCCAATGACTACCAAGGGTTTATATAGGGAGAGCTTGGAAGTTCTAAAGATTCAAGAAACCAAAGGACCCCCCTAAGACCAAGAGAACCATCGTTATGCTGATAATAGTCGAAAGTTATAGCAGATTATGGGTATAATGGCTGGAGTTTTGTTAGGCAAATGAACAGCTAGTGACCTGGGAATCGAGCTGGTGCGCCACTTATGTGCGATGAGCTGGTGCGCCACTTATGTGCGATAGTGATGCACCACATAGGTGTACTTGGTATGTGCGCCAACTATGTGCTCTACTCAGGTGTGCTTATTTAGTGCTCCAATAAGATGTGCCATACTAGTGTGCTACCCAAATATACCGAAAAAATTGTACCATTCATCTATGTCGGTTAAATATGTTAAGTAGGATGTTGGATTTACTTCTGGAGTCTAACCTATGGCTCTAGGTTAGTTTGATGCACTTGGAGGATTCTGGATTTTTGGAAAAGCAAGATCTGAATTCATCACCACTAGATCCATCAACAAGCCGCCTCAAAAATCAGGGTGTCTACAGCTGCCCCTCCTTGAGCAAGGTCGAGGGACAAAGGGAACCGAGACTAATGCTCAGAGTTGACAAGATACCCCTATTTTGAGGTTGCAGGAGATGATGTTTGCTATAGGCATTGGGTCACTTATCCGGTGGATGCACCGAAAGTCATGACTTGTTGCCGCATATAAATGCAAAAGTACACCTTATGTGCATCTGAATGCCGAGTCAAATGTTGAAAATGCGATGCCAATGCAATGATAAGCTAAAATACAAATGCGAGCGAGAGCTAATGCTGAATGTGAATGTAATGCTGATGCTAATGTTGCACACTAGAATAGATGTTGAAAGTAGATGCAATGCTGATGTTAATGCTGAAGTGATGTTGCAAAACTAAGGAAATCCTGCACATAGGGGGAACCACTGGCAAGGACATGATAAGTTGTCAGACTCATCAGCCAGATTATTAAGGTTATTAACCTGAGGAGGCGAGACATGACAAGTCAGCCAAGTCTTATCAACCCAGACGCCAGACAACTTGACAGTTGTCAACCAAGTAGTTGGGGGTACCAGCCCAAAGAAAAGGGGCATGACAAAAGATATGATTTGTCAAGCAAGCAAGGAGGCCCTGTCCCTACGGACTTGGGGCGAGCCAAGGGATTTCACGCCAGCGAAGATCCAGGAGAGGAAAGGATAGGATATGACCTCAATCGCCCGGTCAAAGGTCAACTTTGACTGCCTAGTCAAAGTCAAGCGAAAGGATTTCACACCCGCGAAAATCCAGGGAAAAGGAAGGAATATGACCTTGACTGCTTGGTCAAAGTTAAGTGAAAGGATTTCGCACCCGTGAAAATCCAGGAAAAGGATATGACTTTGACCGCCCGATCTAAGGTCAACTTCGACTGCTCGATCAAAGTCAAGTAAAAAGATTTTGCGCCCCCGAAAATCTAGAAAAAGGGGATGACCTTGACCGCCCGGTCAAAGGCGTCGATCAACGTCAAGTGAAAGGATTTCACACCCACAAAAATCCAAGAAAAGGATATGACCTTGACCGCCCGGTTGAAGGTTGATTTTGATCACCCAGTCAAAGGTCGACTTTGATCGCCCGGTCAAAGCTTGGGTCAAAGGCAAGTGGAAGGATTTCACGTTTGCAAAAATCCAAGAAAAGGATATGACCTCGACCGCCTAGTCAAAGGTCGACTTTGACCGCCCGGTCAAAGTCAAGCAAGAGGATTTTGCGCACACGAAAATCCAGGAAAAGAAAAGGATAGGACCTTGACCGCCTGGTCAACGGTCAACTTTAACTATCTGGTCAAAGTAAAGCAAAAGAATTTCACGCCTGCGAAAATCAAGGAAAAAGGATACGACCTCGATCGCTTGGCCAAAGGTCGACTTTGACCGTTTGGTCAAAGTCAAGCGAAAGGATTTCGCACCTACGAAAATCTAGGGAAAAAGGATAGGATAGCAGGATCTCATCCCCTTGGAATGAGAATCCAAAAAGAAAAGTAATAATCCCTGGATTGTCTCCTAGGAAGGAAGTAAGCTCTAGTTGCACTTTGGAGGGCAAAAAGGTAATTATGCTTGTTACTAGCTCTACGGCACAGAAACCTATATTCTTGTTGAAATGCGTGTGAAATATTCTCTGAAAAATATTGCTGAGGTTTCGATCTCATCTGACATTGTTTGTGAGTTTTGCAAAAAGTTAGGACTTATTCGTAATTTTTCAAAACTTGAGGACTTTATTGCAAATTAACCTAGTATGACAAATTTCTGATAGTTGCATTGTTGTTACGCTATGATATTTGAAATTTTGCTGAATTCTTGCAAATTTCTGCTCAAATATGATTTGTCGCATCCTTTGTGGGCTATTCTGCAAATTTCACGGTATTAAGAGATTCTCAGCAAATTACCCCATATAGTGGATTTTTGAAGACTGTGTGTTTATTTCTTGACACTTTTCAATTTGCCTTTCATATGCAAGTTGTGGAGTGTTGAGGTTCAAAACCAAATTTTCACAACCATTCTACATTTTAGACCTTGAAAATTATACTATTTGCACTACTAGTACACGACGGTCCATTGGGTGACTGCCATAACTATCAAGTCGTAGGTTACATTTCATCTTACTACTTGACTGCAAATAGGATTATGCTTCATGATTTCATTTCTTTTTCCCTTATTTTCTCCTTTCTTTCCTTATTTTTCCTTACACACACTTAATTCATTTATTTCCTTTCGTTATTTACTTACCTTGTTCATTTCTCTCCTCATCCCACTCGTCATTTCTTCTTCCTCTTCTTTATTTCCTCCCCACCCAAACCAGACGAAATTCCCAGCTTCTCCCCCCTCTCTTTCTCCGCTCAAGGCCATCTTCCTCTCCCCTCCTCCTCAAGGTGGTGCGTCGGCTAGGTGCGGAGGCGAGGTGCGGCGGCGGCGACTCGGCATCGACAGTGGCGGTGATGGATCGAACTCTCCAGGATTGGCTGGGGAGAGGCTCGCCGGTGGTGGTGCTCTCTTCTCCTTTGATCTCCCATTTCTTTGCTTGCTTGTCTTTTTTTTGCTTGCATCTTGTTTTGATGGCTGACTGGTTGGTGGGTTCGGTGGGTGGTCGTTACGCGAGTGGTTGGCCGGTGGTGAGGGGGTCATATGGGTGGTGGAAGGTGGTCCGACGGGTGGCTGGGTGCGAGGTGGTGGAGGGTTGTGGTGACGGGCTCAGGCCGTCGACTGGTGGTTGGGCGGTTCAGGCCATGGAGGTGGATCGGGCTCCGATGGGCTGTGGTTGTGGCTTTGTGGTGGGGATGACTCAGGCGGGTCTGTGGGCTAGCTGTGGAGGTGAAGTGGCTAGCAGTTGGGTGGTGGTCTGAGGTGGTGGAGCGGGACGTGGGTGGTGTGCGTGAGGTGGTCACACCGGCGGGCTGTTGGGACGTTGGGCTGTAGTCGAAGGTGGAGTGGGCTACGAGGAGGTGGCTTGCATTTTGGGTACTCCAGTGGGTTGGGTACTCAGGTAGGTTGTTGGGATAGTCGACGGTGAGGTGGTGGCCGGTTGGCCATGGGGTGGCCGACGGTTGGGTGGTTTTGTTGCATACCAAGAAGATAAATTTTGCAAAAATGATCTTTATTTACTGTAGATCCATGAACCATTTTTTGTATTATAATGCCATTGTCTTGCCATGATTGAAGCAAATCCCTACTTGTCACTGTTATGTATGAATCTATTTTT
>JAMKQA010003575.1:0-12965 GCA_024699735.1 Posidonia australis
AACAGAACAAGAAGAAAGGTGATAGTAAAAGCAAGAACTATGACTGTGGCCACTTTCCAGCTACTTGCTTTTGTAATTCAATAGTTTAACTGTTTAACTGTTTAACATACAACTGATGATAATAACTTACTATTATTCATCCATCCCCCAAGTCCCAAATCTCACCATTCACTAATATGAAATACAACCAATATTAATTTTTATCCTCTATACGGATAAGGTAACATCATACATCTTGAGACATGGCAGCCCAAACATGGCTATTATGATCATTAAGTGTCTAACATACCTGTAGAAAATCATCTACTTGATTTTTTTTCTTGATTAGTAAGGGAGACCTGAACTTTCACAAAAGGGGGAGACCTGAACTTTGGTAACAGATGAAAGTTTTTTCATCTTGTAGATCCTCTTGGTAGAATGAAACTTCTTATTCCATGTCTCCTACCATACCTAGCCAACTACATTTCAGCTCAACTACTATCCAAAAGTATTTTATGAGTCTTTTGTGAATCTGTTTTCTTGTTTAAATCATTATCCAAAATTTTACTAGTGATGTGCTTTTACAGAACAGCAGAAATGGTCATCTGCACTTGTCTGAATGTCAAAAACTAAGAAAAGATGAAAGGGAGTGAAGCAACAGAACTTGTGTTCCTTTCTTTTATTAATTTTCCATCCTCTTCCAGAAATTTACTGCATTTGATTACCAGTCATTTTAGTAAGGAGAAAGAAAGGCTGCAAAAAATGCATGACTTTTCAAGTTTGAAACACAACAATACATGTTATCATTAGTTATCCGAGAGCATACTAACACCAATGTGGAGCCTCAGCCAGGATTTTTTTAAAAAGAGAATTACTTATTATTATCTCTAACTCTACTTTAATTTCGTTTTACTATCTTTTACTTCAAAACGTGAAAAATCACTACCTCAAATAGGGATAAAGATAGTGATAAAAATAGGATGTGATAAAGAAAAATAGGGATAAAGATAGTAGCTTGTAACCATCTCCTTCTCTTTTTGACATGTTAAATGAACCACGGGGCTAGTCCCCAAACAACATAAAAAAAATGGAGCTCATCTTATCGCATGCTTCTTTTGAACAATGGCCTGGTAGAGGAATGCAGATCATAGGTCTGGCAATGTAAATCAGGGAAATATCAGCAACCAATTTCAAATCAAAGAATGTATTAGGATGAATTGATTCATTGGCGAAAGTAATGAGTACATGGAAATTTCTCAAAAAACATTTGCAATATGTCATACCACCAATAGAGGTGAAAAAGGTCTTTTATACAAGTTTGAAGATTTATGATATATTAAATTGGCCAAAATCAACTGAAAAGTTTGAATTAGTGAAGCCATCGAGAAACGCATATACTAGTGCAAACAAACGCCACAACGAGAAAACAAACAACCACAAACAAACACAGATTTTACGTTGTTCAATCGTAGCTTCAATGAGAAAACCAAAACTAGTATTGTAACGTCAAGAAATGACACCAACCATTTCTCCACAGAACACAAGCACTGTAGAAAAGGACCAGAAGCCTGGTAAAAAAAGTTAGCGTTAAGGATAGACAGCCAGGATCAAGGGATGCTGGTTTTCATTTGCAGCCTGAAGGCACATAACAAATATACTGGGATATTGCTGATGTTTTTACTAGCAAGTTGAGAAACAAAGACTGACATTCACCATCAGATGCTATTGCACAACTGGGAATCTACTGGTGAGGAACTTTGCCTTATTCTAGCAGTTTTCACTTCACTACTGGTGAGGATGGAAAAGGGCAAAAACAGATTCACATCACTAGTAAAATTGCTGATAATGATTTAAAGCATGTTATCTGGCTGATGAAAATCCCTGAATTCTTCTGGCAATATAGTTTTTTTGCTGGTTTTCTTCTTCATTAGCAAAATTAACTTTTATCCTTACTGAAATGTGGCATTCCAAAAAAATAAACCAATTCCCCCATACCCTAGAACTCTGACGATTATCCTGCGTACCCCTACTGTGACCTCCCATTATGTATTATTCCTCCTCTGTTACTACAATGTTGCTTTACCATGGTAAATGTAAACCATGGCATCGAACATACAAAAACAACCTTGGTAAAAACACATGATATAAAATTCAATGCATTAAAAGCATCATCTGCTATTAGTTGTCATGCGGGGAAATTCAAGTGTTCTACCCAAACTACCAAAAAATAAAGTTTAGACTTATGAAATCCAACTAACAGGTGCTACGATAGGGGGAGACTCGCTTCGGCGACAGGCGGGAGGAGGTGTAGAACGTCAGAGCACGTCGATGGGGGGAGGCTCGCTCCGTCGACAGGCGGGAGGAGGAGGAGGAGGAGGTGCTATGGAGGAGCACCGTCGAGGATGTGGCGGAGGAGGAGGCAGAAAAGACACGGACGAGATTTTAGGTTAAGAAAGAAAGGGGCAGAACGACCTGCGTCGAGGTATTTTATAACTGAATTAGCGAGGACATTAACGAGGATATTTCCTCGCTATGTAGTCGCTAAATCCAAGCGAGGACATTGCAAGAAAAAAATCCTCGCAAAAAAGTTGCTATGATATTGCGAGGATATTTCCTCGCAAAATCCCCGCTATATGTCCTTGTTATATTATTACGAGGACGTCCTCGCAAAATCTAATTTTTCTTGTAGTGCTAATTCAAAATCAACTTAAAATAACTTTAAGCTAGAAATTTCAACATAGTTCTAACCCAATCCACGCACAATTCAATCTAACACTAATATCTCTGAATTGGGTTAAGTGGGCCATGGGCCTACCTAGCCTAATTTGCATCCCTACATGTCAATCATTTTATAAGAATGAGAAAAACTAAAGGATTTTTTATTCAATACTCTAATTAAGTTTGATAATAATCTAGATGTCCTTGTTATTTAATTAATTGCCTCAATATCCCTAAAGAATACAACAATTGCCTTCAATGTCCCTATTAATTAGTGAGTGCGACACTCTTAGTTGCTTACATACATTAAAAGTCTTGTAGGATTATAATTTACCCCTTTTAATTAGCTTAAATACCCCAATAAGATCTTTTTATAACTATATGTTCTCCTTACAACTTCTCACGCTTTCTACAACTACAAATCACTATTTATTGATTAAACATACTAAAAAATAAAAAATAAATTAAGAATAATCACAAAAATTACTAACTATGCATAAGTAAAACACTAATATTTATTGATTCATGAAACTTACTAATAAAACCTCAAATTAAGAAATATTAGGTCTACTTTAGTTATTTATTGTTATTTTCATGCCATTTCTAATATAAATTTAGGGATTTACTTTCTAAATTTATTTTAATTTACATGGAAATAATTTTATTATTTAATTTTAATTTTATGTGCATTAGATTTATAAAGGGTGTAGTAATATTTGTTCTTAAAATAATGTTACACTTTTCTTTTCTAACATTTTAGTTTTCCATTTAATGCATCTATCATAATAACTAATTACAAAGGCATAATTTGATTTATTATCATACTTAATTTAGGTTTATTTCTAATTTATTTATCATACCATCTGTTAGTTTGAATTACATATAGGTATATGAATACTTTGGACATAATATTAGACTAAATTAGTATTAGTTTAGAATGTATGCTTGAATTGTTTGAAATTTTGTTATTGATTGTGATTATTGTTAATCACATGTTATTTTGCAGTATGCTTAATCATTGATAATATGACTTGTGAATAATTAGTAAATTTTGGAGTGATTATGGTTAATCACTTCATTTTAAAAGTTTTAGTGTACTTAAGCAATACAATTATTTTTGAATTATTCTTGATTTAGTTTATATGTTTAAATTACTATAGACTTTTAATTATTGGTTGTGATTATGGTTGAAAATTTATTTTATTTTTTTAGTATGTGTAAACATTAAATATCAATATTACTTGTGTATTATTTGTAATTTTGTAGTGTGAATATTCTTATTCTTATTTAATTTTTTAGTACATTTAATCATTAATTGATGACTTGTAGTTACAAAAGAAAGGAGGAGAAAATGAAAAACAATATGGAGTTAAAGTTTGAGTCATATTTGTGATTAAGCAATTTATAAGAGGGTAAAATGATGTTTTCTAAGTTTTTTAATGTCTATAGCTAACAGTGTCGCATTCTGCCAGTTAGCGACAGGGATACTGGAGGTGCAACACCCCCGTCCCAGAGGCACTACCCAACTACAACATCCATTTTCAATTACAATAATAACAATAATTAAAATAACTAGAAAACTACCTAAGGTTAACTACTTAGATCTGTATGCGGCTAGTGGCTCCAGAACACGCACATTGGGGGTAGACTACACTCCAAATAATGTACCTGAAAACCAAGCAAACAAACATGCGCGAGTGACATCAAATTACCTAGTACACGTCCAACCACGGAAAATCACGACAAAATTGCAAGAAAACTCAAAATATTGATTACTACAAAACATAGTCTGAAGCCTCAGTAAAAACCACAAAACCGGTTTACAAAATCTTTGGAATTCTCTTTCCAAAATCATGTCATTTCTAAATCATTTTCTTTCTCAAATCTCATGTATTTTTAAATCATTTATGTATTTTAAGAAAACCATATTTTTGACCAGATCTAGCCCAAGATCACAAGGACACACATGGCTAAAAACACAAGTACACATTGGCTGGCAACTGGTTCAAACGACGAGTCTCAACTCGATTGGAATCTGGTTAAAATCACAAGCCAAAACAAAGTCTGATTCTAGTTTAAAACCACACACATATCTTGATCACAACTCAATAGTGTCACCTTAATCAGAGGTGACCAGGCCACAAGCAGTAGGCGAGGCACCAACCTCACTCTCCTGCACTACCATGGTAAACTTCCCTATGTAGGAGGACAACTGTCCCAGCCAACAAGTCTTACCATCAATTTATTTCACAAGCACAAAGATATGTATTTCCTGACGTCCCATTAGTGTCTAGACACCCAGGTCTCACATTCCTAGGCTTAGCCAACACCATCACAGAGAGGCGTAACCTGGTCTCTTTCAACCACCCTAAACCTTAGCAACTACGTCTTGAACTAATAACCGATCTCAGCGAGGTCTCACACCCCTATCAGTTGTCATCTTAATACTACGTGGATCTAGAACAAATAATGGAAATCTCTTTTCAAAACATGCAGGTTCTCCTTCAAAAACTATTTTCAAAAAACCTTTATTACAAGAAACACTTTCCACAATACTTCATTCCATTCACATGGTTCCATCAAAGCACAACATGTCAAATCATCACATAAAATCATTCACAGTTAACTTTAATGAAAACTTCAATCATATGATTCAGGGGCCTTATTCGGCAGACCAAAATCCACTGGTATGCCGAAATCCATTGAATTCAACCTATGGCACAGGGACCTATTCTGGCATGCTGAAGGTTTCTGGAGTGTCGAAATTCCTTGATTCGGCATGCTGAATCAGACGCTTTTTTTGAACTTCTCCATTTACCCCAACTTACGTTTGCCGGAATAAGATCCACTGGTGAACCCATCTTCGATGAACCACAAAACACACAAAAATTACCAAACATACTATACTAAGCATACTATCATATGGGATAAATTTCAACCAAATCCATTAAGCATAACTCCCGAATTAAATTACAAAGGCAAGGAGCTCATTACCAACATTGTAGCAAAATCTATGAAAATCGACCAAGAATCCACCATAAATCCATAAAATTGTAAGATTTATTCCTAAGCATGCATTTAAGCCAATCCACACCATTTCCATCATTTTCCATGATTTTTACAATATTTATCATGATTTATGCCATTAAAATACAAAATACAGTACAGAGGGAGAATTTGGGACGCATAGCCTCAGGAAGGTTTCCAGCGATCCCGAGCCTCTCCTCACTTCCGGCGTCCTCCAGACCTATCCAACCATTGGCCAAGCTTCCTCCTCCGACAGCAAGATCTCTCTCCTCCTCCTCTGGCCTTCACTCTCTCTGGCTCCTTTTCTCCCTTGCGCTTTCCTCTTTGGCGCCATCACTACCTCCTTTCTTATCATCTTTTGCCCTTTGCCAGCCCTGTTGCTTCCACCGATCGCTTTAGCTTTCTTAGAGCTGGCATGATGTGAAGGAATAAGCAGGATAAGCTTATAGGCTTGGCGGGTGAAATGGGAGACCGTGCATGCTTTGACCCGAACTTAACCCAAGTTCCACACGCACATGGGAGACACAACAAGCTAGAAAGCCACACAAACTAGGGAACTAATATAACACAGCCACATGGAGAGAAAAAAACACACTTGGCCAACAACACCTTGATTTTCCATTACTAAACCATATTACACAAATATTACAAATATTCCATGGTTTATAATAATTTTAGATAATCAAGTACATGTGTTACATCCTACACCCTTAAAAGAATTTCTTCCTTGAAATTAACTTCTAGTAGAACAAATGAGGGTACTGTATCTGGATGTCAAACTCATGCTTCCAAATAGCCTCCTCTATGCCATGGTACTGCCACTGAACCAACGCTAGAGAGATGACCTTGTTCTTGAGGATTTACTCTTTCCTGTCATGTATCTGTACTACGTCCTCTATCATAGACAAGTCCTCTTGGAACTCCTTTAGCTGCACCTATATTACCTGGGATGCGTCTGCCAAACACCTCCTTAGCATGGACACATGGAAGACGTTATGCACATTAACAAGCTCTGGTGGCAAATCCAACTTGTATGCCACCTCACCAACCCTTTTGATAATCTAGTACGGTTCAATATAGTGGGGACTCAACTAGTCTCGTTTCTCAAACCACGCTATTCCTTTGGTTGGTGATACCTTCACGAAAACAAAGTCTTCTACCTCAAATTCCAAGGGTCTCCGTCTCCTATTTGCGTAGCTCTTTTACTGGCTCTGTGCAATCAGTAGCCTCTTCTTGATCAGGTCCACCTTGCCTTCGTACTGTTGTACAATTTCAAGTCGAACAAGCTACCTCTTGCCCACCTCGCTCCAACAGGTGGGGGTCCTATAGGGTTTGCCATACAATGCCTCATACGACCCCAACCCAATGCTGGTGTAGTAGATTGTTGGAAGCAAACTCAATCAAAGACAGATGATCCTCTCAACTACCACCAAAGTCTAAGACGCAGGCCCACAACATATCCTCAAGTGTTTGAATTGTCCTCTCTATCTGACCATCTGTTTGGGGGTGAAAAGCAATGCTAAAATTGAACACTATACCAAATGCCTCCTACAGTACTCCCCAGAACCTCGAGGTGAATCATGTAGCTTTGTCAAACACTATAGACACTGGAATACTATGTAGCCAAACAATTTTTGCCACGTACAACTTTATCAACCGTGCCAAAGAAAGATTCACCCTCATAGGCAAGAAGTGTGTTGATTTTGTTTCCCGATCCATAATTACCTAGATTGTATCACTCTTCCTCCTAGTTTTGGGCAACCCGGTAACAAAATCTATCGACACATGCTCCTACTTCCAAACTGGAATGTTTAGAGGTTGCAAGTCCCTCTAGGCTTCTAATGCTCAATCGTTACCATTTGGTCGGGGGTACACTTCGCCACATGCTCAGCAATCTCCCTCTTTATCCCAGGTCACTAGAAATTCCTCTTTAGGTCCTTGTACATCTTAGTACTTCCTGGATGAATAGTGTATCTGGAGCAGTGAGCTTCATCAAGTAGTCTCTGATTCACCTCATCTACTTGAGGCACATATAGTCACAGGTCATATTGGAGCCTTTCATCTACACTAACAGAGAAGTGAGGTGCTTCTCCTGCCTCAAGCTTCTGCCAAGTATTCCTTACAAAGGGATCCAACTGCTGAGTTGCAACAATGGCTTCTATCATCCTCGGGCGAACAAACAAGTTAGCCACCAAGGTTTTGACGAATCCCTAAGACTGCCTCCTTGGTCTGCACTCAACTATATCCTCAAGTAGATTCCATTCCTTAATCATTAGGCTGGCCATGGCATGAGTGCGCTTGCTCAGAGCATTTGCGACCACATTTGTTTTTTCCAAGTAGTATGACAAGCTGAAGTCATAATTCTTGATGTACTTTACCCATCTTCTTTGTCTCAGGTTCAAATCTTTCTACGTGAAAATATACTTCAGGCTTCTATGATATGTGAATATCTCAAACTATTTGCCATATAGGTCATGCCTCCAAATCTTCAAGGCAAACATAACAGTAGCCATCTTTAGATCATGGGTGGCATAATTCTTCTCATGATCCCTTAGTTGGTGTAAGGCATAAGCCACCACCCTATCGTACTACATCAGAACACATCCCAAGTCGGTCCCAAAAGCGTCACTGTAGACGGTGAAACCACCTTTCCAAATGGCAAGGTCAAAACTAGGGCTGTGACTAGACGAGCCTTTAACTCATTGAAGCTCTCCTTACACTGCCAATTCCAAGTAAAGTGAACTTCCTTCCTACTTAGTCTTGTAAGAGGTGCAGCAATTCTGGAGATATCCTGGATAAATCTCCAATAGTATCCTGCTAAATCGAAAAAAATCCTGATCTCTGTCACAGTCTTCGGCCTGGCCCAACTGTTAACTGCCTCTACGTTGGCTGGATCTACCTTGATGCCTTCTCTTGAGATGATATGTCCAAGAAAGGTAACTTCTTTCAACTAAAACTCACACTTGGAGAACTTAGCATATAATTGGTGTTGCCTCAATGTCTTTAACATAGTTCTCAAGTGCCTTTGGTGGGTCTCTATATTCAGAGAATACACCAACACATCATCTACAAAGATCACTACAAATTGATCTAGGTAGAGCCTGAACACCGTATTGATCTAGTCGATGAAAGCTACTAGTGCATTCATCAACCCAAACGGCGTAACCAAAAACTCATAATGGCCATTCTAGGTCTGAATGGTTGTCTTTTGCATATCTGATTCTCGGATCCAAAGTTGGTGATACCTAAATCTCAAATCTATATATCTTGGAGAAAACCGATGCTCCTTGCAACTAATCAAACAGATCATCAATCTTGAGCAGTGGATACTTGTTCTTGATGGTGATCTAGTTCAAAATTTGATAGTCTATGTAGAGCCGAAGTGAACCATCCTTCTTATTCACAAAAAGTATTAGTGCTCTTCAGGGTGACACAATGGAATGAATCCCTTGTCCATCACTTCTTGCAGTTGACTATGGAGCTCTCTCAACTCAGTAAGTGCCATTCTATATGGAGCCTTCGAGATGGGACCTGATCCCGACACTAGATCAATCACAAACTCCACTTCCCTGCATTGCGACATACCAGGTAACTCCTCTGGAAACACATTAAGATACTCCTGCACAATTAATATATCCTGTACTTCAAACATAGGTCAAGGGGAAATCGTCACATAGGCCAAGTAGCCCAAACTCTCATCTTGGCACAATCAATCATAGTCGCTTGTTGTGTCAGCCAGTCCATCCCCAAGATGACATTATACTGCTGCATCTCCATTACAATCAAACTGGCCTTCAAGTCCTTGTCTCCCAGCTTGACATCAATTGACCATAGATACTTCTACAATAGATTGTGTTCTCCCAATGGAATCACTACATTTAGGTAGAATGCCAACCTAGTAGGTCTGGTCCCAATCTCAATAGCAAACGACTCGGAGACGAAAGAGAATGAACTCCTTGGGTTGAATAAGACTTGGGTATTCAGTCAGCCATAAGAAAAGATCCTAACATAAACATACCATAACCATAACCATAACCATATTCATAATCATCATCACATAATATAGTATTGATTACATATAGGATCCATAATACAAGACAAGGCTTAATTCACAAGGCCACTACTGCTCCGTACCTTCCACAACATCCCCTGAGGGACCAGCATTTGGAGCAATAATAGAGAACACCTTTCCCTTGATCGGCTAATGAGGCACGTCTGCCATTGGCTTTAGAGGTTCGAGACAGTTCTTCTGAACGAGTTCAGCCTTCCCACAGTTATAGCACACTATGTTGTCTAAGCTCCTTTGCTGGGTCCTGCATTGTGCAACTACGTGCCCCATTTTCTTGTAGATGTGGCAAGGTCCTATCCTTGACGCTTTGCTCGAACTGATCTGACTGTATCCAACACTCTCCTTCCTAGCAACATTGTGCTTCTCCTCGAAGGTTGAATCAGACTACTCTTTCCTCTTCTTCCTGGAGTTCTCTGAACTCCTAGAACTCGATGTCCTAGAAGCAGAAGGCTGCGAGGTGAACTTCTTCCCTTTTTCCTTAGGGTACTCCTCCAAAAACAGTCTGCACTCATCCTCGTAGTGGGCTGCTAGCTCAATGGCATCCATTAGGGTTTGACATCAGAAACTGAGAACCATCGACCTAAGTGTTGGATTCAGCCCCACCACGAACCTTTTCACTCGGTTCTTCTCGGTGACAATAGTCAGCGAGAACTATTCCAGCCGATAGAAGGTTGAATCATACTCAGCATAGACATATTCCCCTACTTCAAGTTCCAGAAGTCTCTGTCTAACTTATTTCTCTCATGCTCAAGGAAGAATCTCTCATAGAACACCTCACTGAAATACTCCAAGGAAATCATCAATAGGTTTGCATTACGAAATTTGGTGTGGCACGTAGCCCTCTACCATTGGTTGGTGTCTCCCTCCAGCTAAAATGTGGCTAACCGAACCCATTTATCCGTCAGGCACTTTATATCCTCTAGAATATTCTCCACCTCTAGGAACCAAGCCTCGCATTCCTCCAGCTTGCTGTATCCATCTAGGATTGGTAAGTTTAGTTGGTAGAATTGCTTAATCCATGGGTCCCCTTTAGCCTCAACCTTGTTCCTACCTCCAAAGGACTAGACGAAGCGTCTCATCATCTTGCCTATCTTCTATCACATGCCCTTCCAAGCACTGTACTTCTCGACACTAAAGTCAAGTGCAGGGGTCCTACCATGACCTCAACCTCTCGACATCTCGTTGCCACAAAGAAAATACACAAACAGTCAAGTGCAACACTCTTCTAGTGCAGTCCTACGGAGCCACTAGACCAGACACCACCAAGCCGGTGCACTGGGTGTAACCTAGGCTCTGATACCATTTTGTGACACCCTCACCTCGAAAGCACTATCCAACTACAACATCCATTTCCAATTACAATAATAACAACCATTAAAATAATTGGAAAACTACCTAAGGCTAACTACTCGGATCTGTGTACGGCTAGCAGCTCCAGAACACGCGTACTATGGGTGGATTGTACTTCAAACAATGCACATGAAAACCAAAGCAAACAAATACGCATGAGTGACATCAAGTCATCTAGGACACACCCAACCACGGAAGACCACGACAAAACTACGAGAAAACTTAAAATCTTGATTAATACAAAACATAGCATGAAGCCGCGACAAAAACCACAAAATCGGTTCATAAATCCTTAAAATCCTCTTTCCAAAACCATACCATTTCTAAATCATTTTCTTTCTCAAATCTCATACATTTTAAAATCATTTGTGCATTCCAAGAAAACCATATTTTCGACCAGATCTAGTCCAAAATCACAAGGCCACACATGACTTAAAACACAAGCACACATTGGCTGGCAACTAGTTCAAACCATGAGTCTCAACTCTGGACATGCAAGGGGAGGTGACAGATGGACCTCTGGACCCGCGGGGAGAGCGACAGAAGCTGGAAAGATACAAAAGCCCATGCCCCGGAGCCTTTGAGCAAGCTCGAGAAACTGCGGGGTATGGAGAATATGGGACACCTCGATGGCGGCACCAGAGGTCGAGGCCAAAGGCACAGGAGATTCAAGAGGAGGCAGAACACCAGGCTGTCTAGTGGAAAGAGATCCTATCAAAGGTGTTACCGCAGACGACTGGATGTCAAAAGTGATAGATCGAGCCAGGGGATAAGTCAGGGGTGGGGTCTCCGGAATGCACGCGGCCGTCACAGCGACAACCTCAATGACCGGCTCCATAGTGGTGTGAGCCTGCCAATTTTCGGTACCCGAGGGATTCCCGATCATCAAGAGATGATGGTTGGGAAGAGTAACAGAGGCCGAAGAGGTCACTATCAAAGGTGGAGTTGAGGAGGCAGTCACCTACAGAGCAGCAGAAGTCAAGAACTCACCAAAGTGTTGAGCCATGGCAGAACGAGAACGAGTGAGAATTGGACTGCGGCGACAAGACAAAGGATGAACTCTAGGACAAGCTATCGTCATAGGCGATGGGTAGCTCGGGAAAGGATGATCGAGATCTGTCACCAAAGGGGAAACAGAGAAAGAGGACTCTCGAGCTCTGGTCAAGGAGCTCGCACAACAACCTGTAAAAAGAGCAACAGGATTCAGGGAAACCTGATGTGAGTAAAATAGAACACAGATGCAATGTTATTAGGGTGGCATGAATGGCACACATGCACATGAATGCAACTAATATGCTCTCTCTCACCAACTAAGTGTTTCCTAGGAGGTCATCTACACCGGGATCACACATGGGTAAGTAGGTCTTCGACTCAGGCTAGAAAGTAAAGGTCCTCGCTCTAAATCCTGGCCAAAGCGCAGGCAGTGAACGAGTGGTGCGTTGGTGGCCTCGTCTCCTACAGTAGCATGGAGCTATACCCTCTACTAACACCGACACGACCCCGGACAAGGGGGGACAAACTAGCAACACGTCCTACGCCAAAGCTATAGAACGGATTACCAGAATTGCCTTTCGCAAACTGTAGGTGGACTCAGGGGAGAAGAATGCATGCCCTATATGCTCAATCATGCAATATGCTTTAGTGTCTTTTACTTGCATTTTATTAACCAAGGGGAGTTTGATTTGGTCTCTAGTCTTGCCTTATTAATTGTTCTCTGAGTTTGTGTGTTTTATTTTAACCAGAAGGGGGAAACAAACATGTCTCTACTCTCCTAGGCATGTCAAGTGCAGAAAAGGGGAAGAAAACACACAAGTAAGGCAAG